>SADC01001292.1:0-64112 GCA_004194705.1 Ditylenchus dipsaci
AACAGCAGCGTATCCTTATTTATTTTCTTTGGAAAGTGCCGTCGGCGCCGAGCGCCGGCGCTGTTCACAGACTGATTTTACTGATAAATTTTAGTTAGAATTAACTGAAACCCTGATCCAGTTAAAAACAGTTTAAACTAGGTTGTACAATGGGAAATTCCCTGGAAACATTGGCAAATTCCGGTTTTCCGGTATTTTCCCCTATATTGGGAATATTCCGGAATATTCCCGGGTTTTCTATATGTCCGGGAATTTCTACAACTCTAGTTTAAACTAATTTTTGCGCGCCCTACGGGCGGGTTTAATTATTCGCTGAACATTTGTTTCAAAGAACATTATTGATGTCTTTTACTTTGATTTGATTTTCTACGAAGATGAGACTTTTTTACTTTAGCCCTCCCCAGACTCCCGCGAGACACGAGACACTTCTTGCGAGACAAAAATGTGTCTCGCGAGACAAGTCACGTAACATGTCTCGCGAAACATGGTACTTTTGTCTCGCGAGACAGACGGACCCGCGAGAACAAATTTTTTTTTTCAAAGCAGGGGGGACCAAGGCAGATTTTGAAGTTTTTTTCGAAATTTTTTAGATTGTGTCCGAGCCACTCCAAGTTATGCCAACCACCCGAAACTACTTTCGAACCGCCCTTAACATCCTAAACCAATCACAAACCTTAAAAATAGAAATATCTTAAAACAAAAAAAAATAACCCATTCTTCCAACTTAAAATTGTGTGGGGAATTAGGATTGTTAGAACCAAAATCAATATTTCACCCACGCGAACCCAAAATGTACAGTGGATACCTCCTGACCAGGTGGATATCCCCTGGATGGCCTAAATAAAAAAATCAGTTTAAGTAAAAAATTCGTTTTCCAAACTAAAAATTTGTGAGGAATCGGGTTTGTTGAGACCGAAAGTATGATTCAACTTACCAACCCCAAACCTGTGGTGACTACCTCTAGGACAGGTTAATATCCAGATAACCGCAGAGTAGGGGTATATTCACCAAATGACCTGAAAAGTCAAATGCTTGTCTTTTTATATCTGAAATTATGGTAAAAAAGGTATGCACCCAGGTGGATTCAAAGTAGCATCTTCTAATCACCCCTAAGCTACGTTCACATACTGCGACTCCTATGTGGACACGAAAGTCGGAGGCGGAGGCGCAGGTGTTCACATACTGTGACTCCGCCTCCAACTCCGACTACCTATGTGAACACTCGTGTTCACGTGCCTCCTCCGCCTCCGACTGCGCCTCGACTCCGACTCTTGTGTGTTTACATAAAGTACTCGGAGTCGGAGGCGCGCCCCCGAGGCGCGCCATTTTTTTTCGCATAGTTTGATTTCCTAAGGTAAAATTGTAAAACCAAACGTCCCAAATCACCAAAAATCGCGTCGAATCACCTTAGACTATTTTAAACTACCCTTAAATAATAACTCAAAAATTTATAACTCAAAAATACAACTCAAAATTACTCCATAAAATGGGGTTTTACCATTATCCTACTCTTCAGCATGCTCGAAATAGTTCAGAAATTTGTTTCGAGACCCGAAAACGTAAAAAAAAATTTTGATCCAAGTGAGACCACTTGGTTTGGTCACTCCGGATGGAGTTGAGCGATTCTAATGGGTGATTTAGAAGTTGCTGGTTTGAATCCACCTGGGCGGATACTTTATTTTTATATAATTTTGAGTGTTCGAGTAGTGTAGAGGTCCACATACTCAGCACCAAGGTTGCTGGTTCGAACCCTCTGGGTGCAATCAGTCCCGAGTAGAGGACCTCGATTCATGGTCCTGGTCACTAGGTGCTTAACGAGGTTCAGGAGCAAAGGTGCTTTTAAATGATTCGGGTTGATTTGTGTATCTGGAAAATTTGAGTGCAGTTTGTCGCCGGTCAAAATTAGACAATTTCTAGGCCTTAGTGTGTGGAAATAGCTGCATTGCGACTATTTCGAGTGAAACAAAGTGATTATATTGAAAATCTACACGAAAAGGCAAGAATGATACAGAAAGACATTGTAAAGACGACCAACATCTCACAGCAACCAAAAAAATCAACTGATTGAGCACTTAAGCAAAAACAAAATTGTCTCGCGAGTCCATCTGTCTCGCGAGACAAGGCAACTACGTCTCGCGAGACATCGGACATGTCTCGCGAGACATTATGTTATGTGACTCTCTTCGCGAGACAAAAAAAGTGTCTCGCGAGACTCTCGAGTAATTTTGGACTGCCTGACGATTCGATACAAAAACTGATTCGATACACCGACGATTCGATACACCGATTCGATACACCGACGGCTCGATACACACCGATTCGATACACTGAAGCATTAAATTTTCAAGGGCCTGGACACAATAGGAATAACGTTACTGTCGAAGTGAGTCGATGTTTAGATTTCGAGTTGTTTTTTTGAAAAATATTTAATCTTATATAGATGATCTCAAATCTCACAAAAATGCTGATTAAAATGCTTCACTTCTACATCGTGATTTTCACTGAACTCAAGCCGTTATAGACAATTCAGCCAAAACCCATCTAGCATTCTATTTATTTTAAGCAGTTAACAAGCACAACGTTTAAACAAAACAAATGGTTAACTGAGCGCGACGAAACACATTTTTTTCATCATCAAAGACAATATCTGGTAGGGGTTCCTGTACTTCGTGGACATCCTCCTCGGGCACTTGCTGATTCATAGGTCGAGCAGCGCAGCTTGAGCATTTCCCTCATTTTGTCCTCGTCTTGAAGCATCACTCTTAAAGCAAGCATAAGCAAACAGAGATATGTGGGAAAATGAAATAGCTCAACTCTTGAGCGTTAATTCCCATGAGGAGACCGACACGCGATAGATACCGCTCCAGCTTTCTCACATAGCGTTCACCTTTTCAAGCCCATCGTCAGATTGCAAAACTCGAGCAGCCGGTCCTGAATGAAAGGTTAAAGTCAGCATCAACTGAAGCAAACCAACCTTAGCTTCTAGAATTGAGCTAGTTATCTCAGTGTAGTCAGTGCGCTGCCTTCTCGGTGGCTGTCGTCCCTCATAAACATCATAGGCATCCATCTCTTCTGTGTGGGTCAGCTTAAATGAATGAGTGCGCTAAAACGAATTAATAACTGTTTTAAATCACCACCTGTCTGAAAGCGACGGCTCAATGTCCCAACTTGTAATTGATTGAAAAATGCATGCGTTGCTTGCCATGGTAACTTTCTGCATGATAGTCGTTCGTGTCCCGCATAACCAAAGAGGCAAAAAACATCCCGCCGCGACAGCCAAGTGTTCTAGAAAACATAATCAATATGATTTTTATTTTGAATTAGTATCTTACTAAAAATATGTCACCAACTGTTCTAGCGGCTACCAGACAAATTCTAATATTTTTAGAATTTGTCGCGCGACATTTTCTAATATTTTAGAAAATGTCGTTTAGAATTTGTCTGGTAGCCTCAAATTTTCGTCAAACGCACCATTGCTGATTTTGCTGCGCAAAAGCCCCAGGCAAGAGGTCCATTCGACCATAGGCGTTATCTGTGGCGCGCCGAGCATCCTCACAATTTCTGCAACTCATCATTCGTTTCGTATTCCTGTGATAACCCGACTGCCTGGATCTGGGCAGAGAATGCTATTTAGATTATCGTAACAGCAATTCAACCTTTCGATAGAGACCCTGTTTGGCGTGGAAAGAGCAAATCTTGACACTGACTCCCGGAAAGACTTTAACGGATGTTGTATAATCCGCCACCTCTGCGTCGAAATTAGCGAATGAAATATTGCTGACCAGGTTGATAGTTAAGAGCGCTTCGTTGACTTAAATCGATCAATGAAAGTAAGTCACGAAGAAACAAGGAGAAACAGTAGCTCACCTTTCTCCCACATTCGTCTGTATAGAATCGAAGTTTTTTGCTTCATCAGCACAGTCACCAAAGGAGTGGCATGGAGTTGACGGATAAGCCCAAAGATTCGATATATCTGCATGGTTCCCCTCGGAGCGTATTGAAAGTACCATCAGAGATAATGTGGCTGCAATTGGTGAGGAGATGTAGCTGTCTGAGTGAGGAAAAAATGAGCATGTCATTATCTAAGAGGATGTGATAAGTACTGCATTTTAACATAAATTTGTAAATCGTACTCCCGTAAAGAAGCAGGTTTCTCAAAATGCTGGTTTCCTTGACGTGCTTCTGATGCGCGCAGTGTGAGACGCATAGTTTTATTCTCTTCCACCATGAATTCTGAAAGGTGTTGATGCTCGGCACTTTTTTCTCTTGGCACGGTAAAGAGCTCTTTCTGTAGCTATGGCACTATTCATTGCAGCGTTTCGAATGACGTTGAAGTCTTAATATCCCTATAGACATTAAGTACAACTCTAGTAACTACCTTGATCAGGCAGATCTCCGAACTCTTGCACTAGTCTTCGATCAATCCTCACTCTCGCTTGAGCTCCTGTCTCCTGCGTTCCGGCTGCCAGCTCTGCCTGAATGCTTCGGCGCGTATTTTTTCCAGTGACCTAAATACTGTTTGAAAATTACAACAATCCATACAAAAATACCTCATTGACGTTCTTCGGTTCGCAGATATGTTGGTATTTGCGCCACATCAACCAATCCATTCGATCGCTGAGGTTGAATTTGACAGAGGAAATTAATGCTTGCTGGGCTTGACCACCATCTTTTGATCGTTTAACATCCAGAGCATCAAAAATAGCACTGCTCCACACCATCCTTCAAAGACGTTCGATCGGTTTCGTCCAAATATAGCACCCTTCGCGACTTTCTGTGTAGGTATGGGCCCGTTCTTGCTCCGATTCGCTCGAATCGGAGCGATATCGAATCAGTTTTGTATCGAATCGGTGGTATACCTAATTTTTTCTCGTGTCTCGTGTCTCGCGGGAGTCTGGGGAGGGCTTTTTAACATTTTGGGAATTATTGAGATCCGTTATACAAACTTTGCGCTACTTGCATATACCTCTCCCTAAATCAACTTTTTTTTTAAATGTTCCAAACACCTATATCGACCTAAAATCGCCTCAGAAGCTCAAAAATGACAATATTTTTGAGTTCTGGTCAATAAAAAATCGAGTTTTGGGACCACCCAAAAGTACACATTTGACCATTTTTGAAGGGATTCAGGGCCGTATTAGGGTGGAAACGTATTAGACAGTTTTGATCTACTCAATCTCTTTTTAGCAAAAGTTACTCCCTTATAGAAAACCTCAGAAAAATGAGTTTTCGGAGGTCACTGGCCATTCTGGCATAATATTCTGGGCGACTGAATGTATTTTCTGACTGAAAATTTCGTTTTCCCGCGAAATTTCACCTATCAGCAATATTTACTGTTAAAAATCAGTAATTCACTGGTAGAGATACAAATTCACTGATGAAAAGCAATAATTTACTGGTGAAAATTAGTATTTTTACTGGGTAGCTATAGCCTTTTATGATGGATTCCGAAATATTTATATTTATAAAAACTACAGAAGAATTTCCGCTAAGTTGCAGATCACAATTTGATTTAAAAAAATTAGAATAAAATTCATTGGCAGGTTTATAGACTTAAAACTACAAAGTCTTTTCTAGTTTTTATGATGGCTCCTTCACAATTCTAAATGCACCAAAAATACAAATTTCATACTTGCAAAATTGTTGACTTTTATCTTTTCACGATACGAGCAAGCTTTCATTATTCATTTCGATGATTATTGCCCCTGAATTAAGTCAACTTAGTGAGAAGTAGAGTAAATAAATTGGTTTAAGCTTTGGTTTAAAATTCTGGCTCTCTTCTCTGTTGATGCTGTCATCTCTCGCTTTGGCCTAGGTATCTTCTCTCTTTTGCTCCTTTTTTCAGCCTTTGTTAAATTCTGGCTCTCTTCTCTGTTGATGATCAGTATTCACTGGTAGAGATACAAATTCACTGATGAAAAGCAATAATTTACTGGTGAAAATTAGTTTTACTGGGTAGCTATAGCCTTTTATGATGGATTCCGAAATATTTATATTTATAAAACTACAGAGAATTTCCGCTAAGAAATTACATTCCGTTAAGAAATTACATCATTGGAATTTCGGAGAACAATTCCAGAAGAGATGAGACAAAAATGCGCCTCTGTCGACGGTTCGTCCTCTAGTGTTGTATATCCCATTAATAATGCTTGCACATCTTTTGTTAGTGTTTTGCTGCTTTAACACTGTGTTTACCACTTGAAAATCTGTGGGTATGCAGCTGGATTTTGACCATGCACAACTTCTTACCTCCCGCAGCGGTTTTCACCTACTTAGTGAGACATCTAAGCGTAACAAACCGGCGCCATCGTGTTCAGCGCATTTGGGGGTTCTTCCCGTTGTCGAAATTGAGCGCACCATGGTTTCCCGTGTTGAACGTTCCTAGAGACTACATAACGTCCCAATATCAGCTGAAAAACTCGAAGAGAATGCATTTTTGAAAAACCAAACCGAATTTGGAAAAAAAATATACACTATATCGGGGTCTACACTATATCGTGGGTAAACTATATCGGGTTGGACTGTAACCCGAAATCGAAGTTTAACATTTGAAAAATAAACATAATCAGAAAAGCCGGTGGTCAAATGTTGCGGACCCGGGTCGGATCAACCGTCCGTTTCTAACGGGATTGGATCAATCGTCTCATGGGATCAATCGGCCAATGGGATCAATAGTCCGTGTACGGGTGTTGAACGACCTTCTGTGAACACACTGCGTCGAACGCCCCGGTTGCTAGGATATCATCGATGCTCTACAAGGGTACGCAATAAAAAGTCCTCGCGATAGGGTCCAAAGAATGACACTGCGGGAGGGTCGCTTGTGAGTCTCCCTGTAGAATTTTCAAGAGTAGACCAAGGTCATCACCCTTCTCTGCTATGTCAGGCTTAGACAACTTTTTACGAATGCGTTATTACGAATGCGACCCTACACAGGGGCCCAAAATTTGAATTTATAATCAGTTCAGCTTAAACAAAAGGCCAAGAATTTTTCAATGAACTTTTTTTAAATATTTTGAAAAAATCTGAACTATTTAGATACTATTTTGAACTATTCAGATAAACAAAAATTTCGAGCTTTTTTAACAGAAATAAATTGTCCTTTTGAAATTCTGCGTGCAAGTGATGGCTTATTCGAAAGCCTTTGGTATGAGGAATTTTTCGGTCAACAGCATTTCACAAAAATTATAAAAAAATCACATCTGAAGCACAAAACAATCACTATCCAAAATCGACCGTTTTTCGAAATTTTTTATTTGGCGCTAATTTCTACTAATTATTATGAATTTAAATTTTGGGACCCTGTACAGGGTGGCCAGATGTCCTGCTTTGGCAGGAATTTCCTGCTTTTTGGTTTTGAAATCTGCTTTCTGACAGTGAAAAAGCAGGAATTTTATGTTCATTCCTGCTTTTTGCAGATTTTTCGTTTCAAAATCCTGCTTTTCGACATCAAAAACCTGCTTTGAATATTTTGCATCTGGCCAACCTGACCCGTGCCTACCGCAGGCAACGATAACGAAGGGGTGAAAAATCTCAACCGAAAATGAAACAAACATTTATTGACTCAAGCGAACAACACACGTAGTATAATAACAGAGAAATATTTTTTAGACAGCTTGCAACTCCTGTAACTGATTGACTATGTCCTGAGGAGAGAATGCAGACATCTTGCGGCGCACCACAGGCTTGTCGTTTACTTTGGCGGCATCCTGAGGATCGTACTTGCTAAATCAAAGCAATAAGCAAATTATTAGGAATAACTCTGCTTACTCTCCCTTTGTTCCATACAGTTTAACCAGGTATGATTTCAGACGTAGCAAAATAAAGCAAGCTTGGCTATTTCTCCTCAATTTAGAGATCCTTATTTGGTCTTCATGTTGCTGGTCTACAACCAAGAAAAAATTACAAAAAAACACTAGGCAAGCTCACCCAGCATATCTTCCTGAATCGGGTCCTCGATGTCCTCGTCCTGATCATCACTTTCGACTTCCGCAGGTTCACTAACTTGCTCCGGAGCAACAAGAATTCTCTCAAATCGACGCAAAATGTTCTGGCCAGTGATAGAAAGCACTACGTCCAATTCATAAAGGATAAAACTAGGTTCATCGAAAGTATGATAGGGCAAATGGGCTAGATTCTCGGCAACAAAAAGCAACTCATTTAGCTCGACGCCCTGAACATGAAAAAAATTTCAGTGTAAGTCAACTTAAGAAATTACATCATTGGAATTTTCGGAGAACAATTCCAGAAGAGATGAGACAAAAATGCGCCTCTGTCGACGGTTCGTCCTCATAGTGTTGTATATCCCACTTAATAATGCTTGCACATCTTTTGTTAGTGTTTTGCTGCTGACCTCAACTGACCCGTCCGTTTCTAACGGGATTGGATCAATCGTCTCATGGGATCAATCGGCCAATGGGATCAATAGTCCGTGTACGGGTGTTGAACGACCTTCTGTGAACACACTGCGTCGAACGCCCCGGTTGCTAGGATATCATCGATGCTCTACAAGGGTACGCAATAAAAAGTCCTCGCGATAGGGTCCAAAGAATGACACTGCGGGAGGGTCGCTTGTGAGTCTCCCTGTAGAATTTTCAAGAGTAGACCAAGGTCATCACCCTTCTCTGCTATGTCAGGCTTAGACAACTTTTTACGAATGCGTTATTACGAATGCGACCCTACACAGGGGCCAAAATTTGAATTTATAATCAGTTCAGCTTAAACAAAAGGCCAAGAATTTTTCAATGAACTTTTTTTTTAAATATTTTGAAAAAATCTGAACTATTTAGATACTATTTTGAACTATTCAGATAAACAAAAATTTCGAGCTTTTTTAACAGAAATAAATTGTCCTTTTGAAATTCTGCGGGCAAGTGATGGCTTATTCGAAAGCCTTTGGTATGAGGAATTTTTCGGTCAACAGCATTTCACAAAAAATTATAAAAAAATCACATCTGAAGCACAAAACAATCACTATCCAAAATCGACCGTTTTTCGAAATTTTTTATTTGGCGCTAATTTCTACTAATTATTATGAATTTAAATTTTGGGACCCTGTACAGGGTGGCCAGATGTCCTGCTTTGGCAGGAATTTCCTGCTTTTTGGTTTTGAAATCTGCTTTCTGACAGTGAAAAAGCAGGAATTTTATGTTCATTCCTGCTTTTTGCAGATTTTTCGTTTCAAAATCCTGCTTTTCGACATCAAAAACCTGCTTTGAATATTTTGCATCTGGCCAACCTGACCCCGTGCCTACCGCAGGCAACGATAACGAAGGGGTGAAAAATCTCAACCGAAAATGAAACAAACATTTATTGACTCAAGCGAACAACACACGTAGTATAATATAACAGAGAAAATATTTTTTAGACAGCTTGCAACTCCTGTAACTGATTGACTATGTCCTGAGGAGAGAATGCAGACATCTTGCGGCGCACCACAGGCTTGTCGTTTACTTTGGCGGCATCCTGAGGATCGTACTTGCTAAATCAAAGCAATAAGCAAATTATTAGGAATAACTCCGCTTACTCTCCCTTTGTTCCATACAGTTTAACCAGGTATGATTTCAGACGTAGCAAAATAAAGCAAGCTTGGCTATTTCTCCTCAATTTAGAGATCCTTATTTGGTCTTCATGTTGCTGGTCTACAACCAAGAAAAAATTACAAAAAAACACTAGGCAAGCTCACCAGCATATCTTCCTGAATCGGGTCCTCGATGTCCTCGTCCTGATCATCACTTTCGACTTCCGCAGGTTCACTAACTTGCTCCGGAGCAACAAGAATTCTCTCAAATCGACGCAAAATGTTCTGGCCAGTGATAGAAAGCACTACGTCCAATTCATAAAGGATAAAACTAGGTTCATCGAAAGTATGATAGGGCAAATGGGCTAGATTCTCGGCAACAAAAAGCAACTCATTTAGCTCGACGCCTGAACATGAAAAAAATTTCAGTGTAAGTCAACTTAAGAAATTACATCATTGGAATTTTCGGAGAACAATTCCAGAAGAGATGAGACAAAAATGCGCCTCTGTCGACGGTTCGTCCTCATAGTGTTGTATATCCCACTTAATAATGCTTGCACATCTTTTGTTAGTGTTTTGCTGCTGACCTCAACTAAATTTGAAATTTTGTGCAAATAACTTAGTAGGAAAAAAACGGCTGTAAGTACTTTCCCGCGCCAAATTAATCTTTTACTTCGCCAAATCGTGAAAATTTGCTTGTCTCAAGTTTTCCGTCAATTTTTTATTTAAATTTCTCAAAAAATTTTAAACCAGCGGTAGCCCTAGATTTCAGCTTTTAACAAGCTATTTAATGAATTTATGAGGTTTTAAAAAATTGGAGGAAAATTTTTTGAACAGACCAAGTTTTTTGAACAATGTGTTCCATACAATGACTTTTCTCCTACATTCTATAATCTCAGAAAGTCAGGTATTAGCTTGATAGAGAGCTGAGATCTATGGTATAATGATGAATCAAACAATTTGAAAAATTTTCAGATAAAAAGGTACTTTTATGATTTGCCGGGATATACAGGGTGGTCCAATATCTTTATACGTTTGTTTTGGCTGTAAAACTTTTTATAGGCCGAATTTCGAAATTCTGTTTTCACAGATCGACTCAGAATTCAAAAGAAATTTTGGCGCTACCGGAGTATACACCCCCCCCCCCAAATAAAATTATTTTTAAAGTGTTTCCAACACCCTATATCGACCTAAAATTGCCTCAGAAGCTCGAAAAAGGCATTATTTTTGTGTTCTAGTGAATAAAAATTGAGTTTTGGGACCACCCAAATATACCTATTGTAAAGAGAGCAGATATACATAAGCCCCCAGGAAAAGAAGGAAGAGGTGGCGGCTTAGTGTAATGGTAGCACATCAGCCCGGCAAACTGAAAGCTGCAGGTTCGATTCCTGCCACCACCATTTTGCCTCTTCCTTCCTAAAATTTTCTCTATTTTGACCATTTTTGAAGGGATTTAGGGCCATATTAGGGTGGGAAAGGACCAAAAAAGAGCCAATTTAGTGTGAAAAGGAAGATGTTGAACATAGTTTTGTTGACTGGGGCCTACCGCATAAATAAACTCTGGTATGCATACATTTTTCATGCATCCAGAGTCACTTTCGAGTGATTTGCGTCTAAGGTATGTGGGTGTGCGTATCTCAACCCAAGCAACAAAGCCTCCTGCGCCCCTTTCGGGGCGCAGGGGGCTTGAGAGTTAGAGATGCGCGCACTCACTTACCTTAGACATAATTCCGAGCCAGACTCTTGAACAAAAATGCATTTAGAGACTATTTTTGCCCAGCTCCAGTGACCAAAACATGATAAAACAGGTAAAAAGTCAAAATTCAAAAGTGCCCAAAACTCAATTTTTTATTGACCAGAACTTAAAAATAATGTCTTTTTTGAACTCCTGAGGCGATTTTGAGTCGATGTAGGGTGTTTTAAAACACTTTTAAAAAAGTTGATTTGGGAGGGAGGGGGTATACTCCGGTAGGGTCGAAATTTTTAGTATATAATGTCAAAAACATGATTTTTGCTTGGTCCTCCTTGTAACTTTGGTCCCAGTCTGGGGATGGCCTCTAAATGAGCAAGCACCAAACCAAAGGGGTGACCAAGACAAAATCGTGTTTTTAACATTATACACTAAAAATTGCTTTTCAATTCTGAATAGATCTGTGAAAACAGAATTTCGAAATTCGGCCTATAAAAATTTCACACCCAAAACAAAAGTCTCAAAAAATTAGACCACCCTGTATGTATAGTTTAGCGAAGTTTAACAATTTGAGCCGAAAAGAATATCATACGCATAGAACCATCAGACGAAAAACATCGAACACCACGAGTAAGACCGTTCTCTTTTGACTGGACCAGTTTTTGCAGACGATAAGCATTATGAATACCAGGAATCACCTTGCTCTAAAAAGAAAGCAATGTATTTATACATTAAAAACAAGTCGTACGGCGACGATCGCAGAATGTTTCATCTCTATACCACTGAACAGGCTGTCAATTTTAGCTCGGACACTTGGCAATGGATCCGTGGACATAGCAATAAGTATAGGAATGGCTGAAGCAGGATGAACAAGACCTTGTTCAAGAGTCCTCCAAATAACTTGAGCAGCTTCCATCCGAACAGTCTCATCTCTGTGGATATAACAGTTTAGAATCGCTCCCACGTAGACCTGAATAACAGAAGAGCAGAGGCCAGAAGAATTGAGATCCATCTGTTTGAGAGCTCCTCTTTGGTCCACCTCCTGATCACGAACTACAAAAATGCTGAGTAAGATCACTTAATAAAAACACACAAGACTCACTCATTTGATTTTCTTTTAATGACTTCTCTTCCTCGGCAACCAAAAAACAGATGAGATTCTTGAGCACTTGGATCTTCGATGACAGAAATTCCTCCTGTGGTGTGCTCAGCATTGTCAGGTAGATAAATCGAAGCTCAGGCTTTGTCAACAACTCAGCGCATCCAGCAGCAAGTTGACCTGAATGCGTACAATAGTTAACACAAGTTACGAAAAAAGAGCAAAATCACCTAGAGCAATCAATGCTAGTTGACCTATCTGATAGTTCGCATTTGAGGATTCTTTAAGCTTCATTTGCTTGCCTATAGCCTTTGGACTCTGATCAGACTGAATATTTGAAAAGAAAAGAAGCAGAGCGAAGACACGCTCACGAAAGACATGTACATTTTGCTCTTTTAACTCAGCATCACGTTTTATTTGACGAGGACTATCAAACTTGGCCACAATATCAGGATAATTGATGAGAAGTTCATCGAAGTCAAAATGGCGGCAAACGACTCCCAACGTGAAGATGCTGCTTAAACGAAGTATTTTACAATTGCTTCATGTGGGCAACAAAAACCTCATCACAAAAGATCTTTTGTCCTCCGGAACCACACTTGATGAATCTTCTTTCATCTGCTCTTTAATTTTGGACAAGAAATCTGAAAAACTAATTGAATTTTACGAGACTTTTTGAAAGGTCCTTACTCATATAAACCATGAACAGACTGCACATATCAGGTTTGATCTTCCCGCTTGACCGAAAACACTCTTCAAGCAAGATACACTGGCTGCTATCATTTGTCTGTTTCCATTTCGAATCAAGCTGATAAGTCGCTCATTCAGTGCTTCCAGGAAACATTCTGACGGACGTTGAATTAAAGGAACTATCTTCTCGAGTATTGTAATCATCTAGAAATTTATTTATGAAAAACAGTTTTCTTACAAAAAAATCTCACCTGCAGAAGAACATTCTGTTCCAAAGGTGTAACCGCTGTCATTGCAAGGTAAGGAAGAAAGAGTTCGGCATTATCCACTAGCAGTTCAGGTTTTACTCTCACGAATATTGAGAGGATTTCGAGTGCTGCCATCATCCGATCTTGATTTATATTGTCGACATCCAAGTGATAACTCTGGTCTTCAAAAGACCGCAACTGATCTAATTCTTCCGCTTATCTATGAGCAAACATTACTAATAAAAAGTTGCATGAGACAAAAAAGACCTTCTGCGATTTTCAAATCCAGTGCAAGGACGCAGTCTACTATGGCTTCAGCCAACTTCTTCGCACCAAAGAAAACACCAGAATCCCTGGTGCATGGCTTTATAATTGTGGCGACCAAATTTTCGAAGAGCTCCATAACCTTGTTCTTGGCACAAATGCTTGCTGTGTCTAGATAAGATTTGAAAAAAATATGTGCTCTCTTCCCCAAACATTGTAAGTGAGATAACTACTAATTACATTCCTAACCCTTTAAATTATGATAAACTTTGCAAAGTCAGTCTTGAAGAGGTGAGCACGATACAAGCATCAGCAAATACAGTCGACTCTCGATTTAGTGTAACTCTCGATTTAGTGTAACTCAGGATTTAGTGTACATTTTTCTCGGTCCCGACCAGTGTTTGGAAAAGCCAAAGCCAAACGCAAAGCCAAAGCCAAAAGCCAAATTTGGCTTCGGCTTTTAGCCTTATTTAGGCCAAAATTTGAAGCCAAATTTGGCTTTTGGCTTTGCGTTTGGCTTTGGCTTTTCCAACACTGGTCCGACAAAGAAAACAACTCTCGATTTAGTGTATTTCTTCTAATTTGATTGAAATTTATGTTTCTAAAATATACGTGTATTTGTTTTTTTATAGATAAATCATTGAGATTACTTAAACCGATTAAATATCTTGATATAGTGCGGTCGCTTAGCGAGTGTTGACTGTGAAACGAGAGTTGACTCTAGAGCAAGTGTTAATTGTATAGCAAAGTCGACTCAAGAGCAGAAGTTAACTGTATACCAAAACATTTGATAAATTCATCGAAATGAGAAATATGATAGTCGCAATATGTCGAAAGTACGCTTTCGGTCAAGAACAGATGAAAAGCGCACTATGTCGAGAGTCACACTATAGTGAGGGTATCGTTGCTTTATATTCATAGTAAACTAACCAAAACATCGAACATGACGCACTATACCGAAATTCGCACTATAGTGAGAGTTGACTGTAGTACCTTTATTATCGTTTGTTAATTAAACACTTTTTGGCTAAAAATTTGGGTCATTATTAAGTCATCAAGGCAAGAGCTCTCGATTTAGTGTATATATTGGCTGTTTCGTTCTGAAACCCTCGATTTAGTGTACCCTGAATTTAGTGTAACTCTTGATTTAGAGTACACTCTTTCCGGTCCCCAGGACTTACACTAAATCGAGAGTCGACTGTAATCAAATTTATAGTTAACACACCTGCCATGGAAACAACCTGCGATTAAAAAGTTCAAAGGATTGTAGAGGATAATAATAAGTAATACCCTCTTCACCACTTCACTTTTGCTCGCTTTTGTGTGATTAGCTAAAGGAGAAAACCAGACATTCTTGAAAAGCTCCAAACACAAAGAGCGGACTGATTCTCGTCATTGATTCTCTGCATTACACAAAACAGAATGTCTGACTCTTTGTCCAAGTTATCATGTAGTTCGAACAGCTCGCGGAGAATACGGATAACCTCTGAAAATAACTTCTATAACTCTTCTAACTTTAGGTCTCTGTTCTCGCTCTCAGCGGTCTCCAATTTTTGCAAGCACTTTATGCGTAGTTCATGGAAGTCAGAGTGCAAGCCGGAAAGAAAAACTAAGCACTTGAGTGCATTCCCATTTATTGGAGGTTTGGCTGACTCACAACTTCCATTGACTATAGCTTCATACTGTAAGATGTCTTGACCTACTTTTTCTTTGAGTGGAAACATTCGTAACGCTTCATGAAAAGGGACTTTGTGCTCGAAAATAGAGTTTTCAACGTAGAGAGGCATTCTAGCAAGGTGCTTTCGTAGGGGCCTTTAGGTTTTACCGCATCACAAAATCTACTAAACTCACTAGCCTGTAACTTGCCAATCAGAAGTCGGACTTTTGCATCCTCAGGCAGAGCGGCACCATCCTTTTCAATGACTGAGCCATATCGTAGCCACCAATTTTCGAAAGTGAGATCATCTTCAGGCATGTAGCGGAAAGCTTCCATCCTAGATCCAAGCGATGACATGAGCATTTCTTTGCTACCTGAATTTGAATTAACACCGGCTTCCCCGGCCAATTTATCGCGTTCCGACAGTAATTTTAGGATAACAGCGTTTTGCTCACTTTGAGCTTTCATCAAAAGAGCATTTTGCTCAAGAAGCTGTTTTATGTCTGCAGGTTCCATTTTAAATTTTGCTGACTGCGCCAAATATGTTGTATCGTGTATGATAAGGCAGACGCGGAACACGAAGTAAACAGTATAACTTTATATAACACAACAACAATTACAACACGATAATCAATATACGATCACTTAACTATACACAACAGACAAGTCAACTGCACCATATATCGTGGCAGGACAAAATACCATTCAAAGATCACATCGCCACACAAGTTTTTAGGTCATAAAATGAACCAACAACAAATATTTGGTACAGAATAAAATTTTGTACCAAGACAATAAAATGGCACGTGGATACTTTAAAAAGAAAACTTTTATATACGAATCGCCTAGGTTCTAGGTTAAATGACACTGGGTGCACACCCTATTTTTGTTGCTAACATTAAGTTTCTAGGCTACCTACAAGCAGTCTTGTAAATCGAAAAATTTCGCAGCCGCCGCCGGCGCCGAGCGCCGGCTTTATTTTTTCGCCGGGGAATTGGTAAAATATCCATAGCCATCTTGTAGAGTTGAGGATATGCCTAAAAGCATATTTGTAGTAAAAGCTAAATCAATTAAATGTTATTAACATATCTCATTATTTTCTTCCTGAAACAGCAGCGTATCCTTATTTATTTTCTTTGGAAAGTGCCGTCGGCGCCGAGCGCCGGCGCTGTTCACAAGACTGATTTTAACTGATAAATTTTAGTTAGAATTAACTGAAACCCTGATCCAGTTAAAAACAGTTTAAACTAGGGTTGTACAATGGGAATATTCCTGGAAACATTGGCAATATTCCCGGTTTCCCGGTATTTTCCCCTATATTGGGAATATTCCCGGGATATTCCGGGTTTTCTATATGTCCGGGAATTTCTACAACTCTAGTTTAAACTAATTTTGCGCGCCCTACGGGCGGGTTTATTATTCGCTGAACATTTGTTTCAAGAACATTATTGATGTCTTTTACTTTTGATTTGATTTTCTACGAAGATGAGACTTTTTTACTTTAGCCCTCCCCAGACTCCCGCGAGACACGAGACACTTCTTGCGAGACAAAAATGTGTCTCGCGAGACAAAGTCACGTAACATGTCTCGCGAAACATGGTACTTTTTGTCTCGCGAGACAGACGGACCCGCGAGACAAATTTTTTTTTTTCAAACAGCAGGGGGGACCAAGGCAGATTTTGAAGTTTTTTTCGAAATTTTTTAGATTGTGTCCGAGCCACTCCAAGTTATGCCAAACCACCCGAAACTACTTTCGAACCGCCCTTAACATCCCTAAACCAATCACAACCTTAAAAATAGAAATATCTTAAAACAAAAAATAACCCATTCTTCCAACTTAAAATTGTGTGGGGAATTAGGATTGTTAGAACCAAAATCAATATTTCACCCACGCGAACCCAAAATGTACAGTGGATACCTCCTGACCAGGTGGATATCCCCCTGGATGGCCTAAAATAAAAAAATCAGTTTAAGTAAAAAATTCGTTTTTCCAAACTAAAAAATTTGTGAGGAATCGGGTTTGTTGAGACCGAAAGTATGATTCAACTTACCCAACCCCAAACCTGTGGTGACTACCTCTAGGACAGGTTAATATCCAGATAACCGCAGAGTAGGGGTATATTCACCCAAATGACCTGAAAAGTCAAATGCTTGTCTTTTTATATCTGAAATTATGGTAAAAAAGGTATGCACCCAGGTGGATTCAAAGTAGCATCTTCTAAATCACCCCTAAGCTACGTTCACATACTGCGACTCCTATGTGGACACGAAAGTCGGAGGCGGAGGCGCAGGTGTTCACATACTGTGACTCCGCCTCCAACTCCGACTACCTATGTGAACACTCGTGTTCACGTGCCCTCCTCCGCCTCCGACTGCGCCTCCGACTCCGACTCTTGTGTGTTTACATAAAGTACTCGGAGTCGGAGGCGCGCCCCCGAGGCGCGCCATTTTTTTTCGCATAGTTTGATGTTCCTAAGGTAAAATTGTAAAACCAAACGTCCCAAATCACCAAAAATCGCGTCGAATCACCTTAGACTATTTTAAACTACCCTTAAAATAATAACTCAAAAATTTATAACTCAAAAATACAACTCAAAAATTACTCCATAAAATGGGGTTTTACCATTATCCTACCATCTTCAGCATGCTCGAAATAGTTCAGAAAATTGTTTCGAGACCCGAAAACGTAAAAAAAAATTTTGATCCAAGTGAACGACCACTTGGTTTGGTCACTCCGGATGGAGTTCTGAGCGATTCTAATGGGTGATTTAGAAGTTGCTGGTTTGAATCCACCTGGGCGGATACTTTATTTTTATTATAATTTTGAGTGTTCGAGTAGTGTAGAGGTCCACATACTCAGCACCAAGGTTGCTGGTTCGAACCCCTCTGGGTGCAATCAGTCCCGAGTAGAGGACCTCGATTCATGGTCCTGGTCACTAGGTGCTTAACGAGGTTCAGGAGCATAAGGTGCTTTTAAATGATTCGGGTTGATTTGTGTATCTGGAAAATTTGAGTGCAGTTTGTCGCCGGTCAAAATTAGACAATTTCTAGGCCTTAGTGTGTGGAAATAGCTGCATTGCGACTATTTCGAGTGAAAACAAAGTGATTATATTGAAAATCTACACGAAAAAGGCAAGAATGATACAGAAAGACATTGTAAGACGACCAACATCTCACAGCAACCAAAAAAATCAACTGATTGAGCACTTAAGCAAAAACAAAATTGTCTCGCGAGTCCATCTGTCTCGCGAGACAAGGCAACTACGTCTCGCGAGACATCGGACATGTCTCGCGAGACATTATGTTATGTGACTCTGTCTCGCGAGACAAAAAAAAGTGTCTCGCGAGACTCTCGAGTAATTTTGGACTGCCTGACGATTCGATACAAAAACTGATTCGATACACCGACGATTCGATACACCGATTCGATACACCGACGGCTCGATACACCGATTCGATACACTGAAAGCATTAAATTTTCAAGGGCCTGGACACAATAGGAATAACGTTACTGTCGAAGTGAGTCGATGTTTAGATTTCGAGTTGTTTTTTTGAAAAATATTTAATCTTATATAGATGATCTCAAATCTCACAAAAATGCTGATTAAAATGCTTCACTTCTACATCGTGATTTTCACTGAACTCAAGCCGTTATAGACAATTCAGCCAAAACCCAATCTAGCATTCTATTTATTTTAAGCAGTTAACAAGCACAACGTTTAAACAAAACAAATGGTTAACTGAGCGCGACGAAACACATTTTTTTTCATCATCAAAGACAATATCTGGTAGGGTTCCTGTACTTCGTGGACATCCTCCTCGGGCACTTGCTGATTCATAGGTCGAGCAGCCGCAGCTTGAGCATTTCCCTCATTTTTGTCCTCGTCTTGAAGCATCACTCTTAAAGCAAGCATAAGCAAACAGAGATATGTGGGAAAATGAAATAGCTCAACTCTTGAGCGTTAATTCCCATGAGGAGACCGACACGCGATAGATACCGCTCCAGCTTTCTCACATAGCGTTCACCTTTTTCAAGCCCATCGTCAGATTGCAAAAACTCGAGCAGCCGGTCCTGAATGAAAGGTTTAAAGTCAGCATCAACTGAAGCAAACCAACCTTAGCTTCTAGAATTGAGCTAGTTATCTCAGTGTAGTCAGTGCGCTGCCTTCTCGGTGGCTGTCGTCCCTCATAAACATCATAGGCATCCATCTCTTCTGTGTGGGTCAGCTTAAATGAATGAGTGCGCTAAAACGAAATTAAATAACTGTTTTAAATCACCACCTGTCTGAAAGCGACGGCTCAATGTCCCAACTTGTAATTGATTGAAAAATGCATGCGTTGCTTGCCATGGTAACTTTCTGCATGATTAGTCGTTCGTGGTCCCGCATAACCAAAGAGGCAAAAAACATCCCGCCGCGACAGCCAAGTGTTCCTAGAAAACATAATCAAATATGATTTTTATTTTGAATTAGTATCTTACTAAAAATATGTCACCAACTGTTCTAGCGGCTACCAGACAAATTCTAATATTTTTAGAATTTGTCGCGCGACATTTTCTAATATTTTAGAAAATGTCGTTTAGAATTTGTCTGGTAGCCTCAAATTTTCGTCAAACGCACCATTGCTGATTTTGCTGCGCAAAAGCCCCAGGCAAGAGGTCCATTCGACCATAGGCGTTATCTGTGGCGCGCCGAGCATCCTCACAAATTTCTGCAACTCATCATTCGTTTCGTATTCCTGTGATAACCCGACTGCCTGGATCTGGGCAGAGAATGCTATTTAGATTATCGTAACAGCAATTCCAACCTTTCGATAGAGACCCTGTTTGGCGTGGAAAGAGCAAATCTTGACACTGACTCCCGAAAGACTTTAACGGATGTTGTATAATCCGCCACCTCTGCGTCGAAATTAGCGAATGAAATATTGCTGACCAGGTTGATAGTTAAGAGCGCTTCGTTGACTTAAATCGATCAATGAAAGTAAGTCACGAAGAAACAAGGAGAAACAGTAGCTCACCTTTCTCCCACATTCGTCTGTATAGAATCGAAGTTTTTTGCTTCATCAGCACAGTCACCAAAGGAGTGGCATGGAGTTGACGGATAAGCCCAAAGATTCGATATATCTGCATGGTTCCCCTCGGAGCGTATTTGAAAGTACCATCAGAGATAATGTGGCTGCAATTGGTGAGGAGATGTAGCTGTCTGAGTGAGGAAAAAATGAGCATGTCATTATCTAAGAGGATGTGATAAGTACTGCATTTTAACATAAATTTGTAAATCGTACTCCCGTAAAGAAGCAGGTTCTCTCCAAAATGCTGGTTTCCTTGACGTGCTTCTGATGCGCGCAGTGTGAGACGCATAGTTTTATTCTCTTCCACCATGAATTCTTGAAAGGTGTTGATGCTCGGCCACTTTTTTCTCTTGGCACGGTAAAGAGCTCTTTCTGTAGCTATGGCACTATTCATTGCAGCGTTTCGAATGACGTTGAAGTCTTAATATCCCTATAGACATTAAGTACAACTCTAGTAACTACCTTGATCAGGCAGATCTCCGAACTCTTGCACTAGTCTTCGATCAATCCTCACTCTCGCTTGAGCTCCTGTCTCCTGCGTTCCGGCTGCCAGCTCTGCCTGAATGCTTCGGCGCGTATTTTTTCCAGTGACCTAAAATACTGTTTGGAAAATTACAACAATCCATCCAAAAATACCTCATTGACGTTCTTCGGTTCGCAGATATGTTGGTATTGCGCCACATCACCAATCCATTCGATCGCTGAGGTTGAATTTGACAGAGGAAATTAATGCTTGCTGGGCTTGACCACCATCTTTGATCGTTTAACATCCAGAGCATCAAAAATAGCACTGCTCCACACCATCCTTCAAAGACGTTCGATCGGTTTTCGTCCAAATATAGCACCCTTCGCGACTTTCTGTGTAGGTTATGGGCGCCGTTCTTGCTCCGATTCGCTCGAATCGGAGCGATATCGAATCAGTTTGTATCGAATCGGTGGTATACCTAATTTTTTCTCGTGTCTCGTGTCTCGCGGAGTCTGGGGAGGGCTTTTTAACATTTTGGGAATTATTGAGATCCGTTATACAAACTTTGGCGCTACTTGCATATACCTCTCCCTAAATCAACTTTTTTTTTAAATGTTCCCAAACACCTATATCGACCTAAAATCGCCTCAGAAGCTCAAAAATGACAATATTTTTGAGTTCTGGTCAATAAAAAATCGAGTTTTGGGACCACCCAAAAGTACACATTTGACCATTTTTGAAGGATTCAGGCCGTATTAGGGTGGAAACGTATTAGACAGTTTTGATCTACTCAATCTCTTTTTAGCAAAAAGTTTACTCCCTTATAGAAAACCTCAGAAAAATGAGTTTTCGGAGGTCACTGGCCATTCTGGCATAATATTCTGGGCGACTGAATGTATTTTCTGACTGAAAATTTCGTTTTCCCGCGAAATTTCACCTATCAGCAATATTTACTGTTAAAAATCAGTAATTCACTGGTAGAGATACAAATTCACTGATGAAAAGCAATAATTTACTGGTGAAAATTAGTATTTTACTGGGTAGCTATAGCCTTTTATGATGGATTCCGAAATATTTATATTTATAAAACTACAGAAGAATTTCCGCTAAGTTGCAGAATCACAATTTGATTTAAAAAAATTAGAATAAAATTCATTGGCAGGTTTATAGACTTAAAAACTACAAAGTCTTTTCTAGTTTTTATGATGGCTCCTTCACAATTCTAAATGCACCAAAAATACAAATTTCATACTTGCAAAATTGTTGACTTTTATCTTTTCACGATACGAGCAAGCTTTTCATTATTCATTTCGATGATTATTGCCCCTGAAATTAAGTCAACTTAGTGAGAAGTAGAGTAAATACATAGGGTGTGCACCCAGGGGGACTTGAACCATCGACCATAGACGTAACAAATAGATACGTGAATAAAGTCCTTTCCCCTTTAAAAAATTCAATGTTTATAATTTTGAAAATTTTAAAAAGACAATTTCACGGGCATTTGTTATAGAAAGAATTGTCAACAATGGAGGTATAGCAAATTGGTGGAAGGACTGATTTGTTCATTGTGATATTATTAGCAGCAGTAGGAGGAGTGGCATTAACACCAATTGATGATGGTGCATTGACATAGCTACGTTGGTGACGAAGCTGAAAACTGCCACGATTGTTGCTGTACTCAAAACGGTTCTTGATAGGCACCCTCAGAGGAGTCTGTTCTGACTTAGGAGCTGGGTTATTGACATACTGGCTGGCACTAAGCTCCTAACTGCTAAACTAGTCATTTGAGGCCTCACAGGTGCATTCGTCTAAATTAAAATTAGGTTTTAAACAGAAAATAAGCATATTAGTAAAAAATTACATTTGTCAATGGTAATGCTTGCCGACCAGTTAAGTGGACATTCACAGCAGAACAATTAGAATGACTGGAAGATGTGTAGCAGTATTGTCACTGAGGGGACTGTAATTAAAGTAGCTTGGCTGAGAGCTATTGGAGTTGGTATTTTTAGGTGCATTTTGTCTCGATTGAGCTTCGACCTTCTCAAATGGCTTCACAACACACGTTTTGGAAAATAAACTGCACAGCCCACGACTCAATTTACTCGGAAATGACAGTTGCACTGAAAAAGATTATGTGAAAAATATGGTTAGCTCAAAATACAGTAAGTTTAATAAAGTCGACCATCATCTTCACGACAACCTTAGAGATTAGTTTCGGAGCTTGGTAAATTTCACAGTTAAGACTTAATAAGCTGGAATCGGCTTATCGTAGGCGTCGCTTATCAGGAGTACAGTTTTTTGCACAAAATGAATTATAAAGGAGCAACAGCTTGTCAAAATTGTACCTGCCCTATTCTCCTCTGGTGAAGCCCCTCTCCAAAACAGACAAAATACATCTATTTTAAAACGCCTACAAATCTTATGGCTTGTTAACGAACTTCAGATTCGTGTTCGAGTTCGGGTTTTTATATCCAAGTATTATATACAATTATATATATATATAATTATATATACGAATTATATACAAGTATATACATGAACACCTTCACATTTGACCTCGAGCTTGAACTCAAACTCGAAATACGTGAACACCTTCGAGTTTGAGTTCGTATCAGAGGTGTTCACGTAGCCAAAAATTCGAACTCGAACTTTAACCCTAACTCGAAGAACGTGAACAAGCCATTATAAAATAGTTACATTTTGTTAATTTCGGGAAGGGGCCGAAAAGGCCTAATTTATAATTATACCCTGTGCAGTACCCTGGTCTGAGATGAGTGAGTACTTTGGTCTCCCAAGGCAGATGTCAATTTTTAGGTTAACATTTTTTTTAAAATGCTTTTCCGCGCCCGAATAAAATGTTTTCTATCGTTTAACAGTCTAAAACACACTTAGAAATGGTTAAAACACGATTTGTAGCGACTCACGGATTACGAAATTTAGCCTGAAATTCCCCGGCTAATTTTATTTTATTTTTTTTTATTTTTTTGCCGCAAATCTTTCTTTTGCTTTTTTCTCCATATTTTTTTACCTTTTCTTAATAGCTTTCTTTAAAAGTAATAACACCATCTGGTAGCTCTGTGATTCTAGTTTCTGATGAAGTATTTTTTATTGCAATTTCTTGAAAAAAATTTACAAGAAAAAGGTAAAATTATGAACTGAATAAAACAAATAATTTGGTTCATGCTTTTACCTCTTTGTTGTAAATATTTCAAAGAAATTGCAATAAAAAATACTTCATCCGAAACTAGAAACACAGAGCTACCAGATGGTTTCATCACTTTAAAAAAAAAGTCTAAAAAATATGTAGAAAAAGCAAAAGGCAGGAGTACACTATACCGCCTAGCTCAAAAACGCCCTAAATCGTGTTTTTTCGACGTTTTAGCTTCTGAAACGTGCAGAAAAGGTGTTTTAGGGCCCGGCCGAGCATTTTTTGAAAAAGATTTTCACCAAAATTTTGACTTTTTACCTTGGGGACCAAAGTAACTTAACCTCAAAGCGTTCGTGGATAGTAGAAATGTGGTGGTTATGTGGTATTCTACTCTTTTTTCCTAACTCTCATCTCTAACTCTCAAACTCTTTTTTAGAAAAACAAATAAAATATTTCCAAGCCAAAGCAATTTCTGATTGTTTCGGTAGACGTGTTTCGGTGGAGTATGCATAAGCTTAGTCTAAAACGTCGAAAAAAGACGATTTCGGGAGTTTTTGAGCTAGGCGGTATAATGTACTTTAGCCAAGCAAAAAGAAAAATTTGCGGCAAAAAAGAGTATTATTTGCGGCAAAAAAGTATATTTGCGGCAAAAAAACCTATTGTCCATTTTAAAAGTCCAAACGGTTGTTTATGTGGGAGACTTCAACTTGATCCAATAAATTACCACCTTTTTCAGCTTTGTCCTTTTGAGCTGATTCCGACCAAGATTTCTTGGAATTCTCTTCTTTTGCCAAAGTTCTCATTGTAGTTTGGCCAGTTGTGATGCCCATACTCCATTGTTGATTATTAGTGTGAATAGAAGTAGGACGATTCACAGTAGTAAATAAAGACGTTTCTATTCTTAATTCGTGGCTTTTGTGGTTCTCCAATGCACATTCCAAGCAAACTACACAGCTCTTAAATGAAAAGTCTTAGTATAAACAAAATAAACTTGGGGAACCATAAAAATGACAGTAAATAATACTAACCACTCTAGTTTTACTAGTGCGAGCACGAGAAAAGTCGGTTCTAGCCAAGACTTCCTCTTCACAGGTGAGGCAACGACGCAGATGTTGGGCGGAGACCAGTTTGAGGCACTCATTGCAGCTGTTCAGGTTGCCGGTCATTATCTTTATACGAACAACAAGGTCTGAAAAAAATAAATCCAATTAGTGTCAACAGCTGTGTGCAGTAGAGATAGAAACGCCGTTTTGCGATGTTTTTGAGTTGCGCCTATTTTTTAGCCAACTTTTGTAAGCCAGGGCTTAATTTCTATAACACACCTTCCTAACAACTTTTAATGCTTAACAACATACTATTATTGGATTTCCGTAGTTAAATATTTTATTTCCAGAAAACAGCCTCTCAAAAAACATCGCAAATCGGAATTTCATTTTTCGGCTTGCGATGTTTTTGTGATGTTTTTTTGAGAGGTTGTTTTTCATAAGCATTCTGTTATAATTTTTACTAGATGTTCTATACCAAATATAGCTCAATCAAAGTTAGCTGAGGAATGTGAAGTTTGTTTAACCATATGTTTTCATCATCATCGTCAAAATTGAGCCGAAACATGACAGAAATGACAATCAAAAAAATAATTTTACGTCATGTTTGGCTCAATTTTGACTACGATGATGAAAACGTATGGTTAAACAAACTCCACATTTCTCAGCTAACTTTAATTGAGCTACATTTTGGTATATAACATCTAGTGAAAATTATAAAAAAATGTTTATGAAAAAAAACCTCTCAAAAAAAACACCGGCCTTTAGCCCCCCCCCCCCTGAAATTTTTTATTTCCTTCTAAAAACACCATAAAAGTCGAAAAAGGTGTAGGTAAAATGACCTCTTGGGGCTTTAGGCCATTTTACCTAAAAAAATCGTATCAAAATATTCGATATATGATCCTAAAATTTATAAAACAACTGGGCGTTAAGAAAAGCCAATTCGATTTTCTTTTCATTCGACATTACTAACCTAAGCAATGGAGGTTGACCTGGTAGGTGGTGTACTTGACCAAACACATCGGACACCGACGATTCTTTGCGGTATTACTATTCAACTCAGCCATGCATTTGCAGCAGAAAGTGTGTGAGCAAGAGAGGATGAAAGGAGTATTGTCATAAACACTGAACTCTCGACGACATCTGCAGCATCTCGGAATCAGGCAATTTAAGTCAGCAATATTGCTGGTTGCAATGGGAACTAGTGAGTGAAGGTGCTCCATGATTCAAAACAATTGGTTGAGGTTTATAAATTGGACTACAAATATATTTAGAACAATACGCATGGAATGGAGTGTGAAAAAGGAAGAAGAGGTTGGGGCCAAGGTATGCCAGTCATCAGCGCACCAGCCTAAGATTAATTCAATCAAATGCCAGACCAAAGGTTGCTACTTTTCCTCCTGGATTGGCGTATTAGGAAATCAATCAATTTTTTTCTATCCTCAGATTATTTTGTTAGGAAAAGGGACAATACTTTTTTTGGGCGCAAATCCACTTTTTTGGCGCGAATTTTTGTTTTGCGTAATTAGATTGAAAATTTTCAACTTTTTTAAAAAGTTTCAAAATCATCATGTAGCCACGCTCTTCTATTTTTAATGACGCATCATTTATTGCCTCATCTCTATAAAATGTAATACAAGAAGCTAAAAGTATGAACTAAATTGTTGTTCTGATTTGGTTCATACTTTTAGCTTTTTGTATAACATTTTATAGAGATGATGCGATAAATGATACGTCATTAGAAACTAGAGTCGCGGGGAGACATGATGATGTTAAAACTTTTTAAAAAAGTTGGAAATTTTAAATCTAATTACGAAAAACAAAAATTTGCGCCAAAAAAGTGGATTTGCGCCGAAAAAAAAAGTGGATTTGCGACAAAAAAGTGGATCAAAAACACAATGCAGGAATATGATTTTGAAAGCTAGGGAGCAGTTTATCCTGCATTTATGTAGTCCCATTATGTATCAGTTATCCATAGCTTAGACTTTCAGCTAGTTTAGCAGTTTAGCTACTCGATAACTTCTATAATTAGGCCGATATACTTAAGGAGATCGATTCTTGTCCTTTAATTGACGAGCTTTTTTAACTGAATATTTTTTAAATCTAATCGATAATTTATGAATAAAGTGAACCCTCATTAAACTGGTATGCCCAGAAGCTTGTTATGCCTACGGTCCGACACTTTTTTACACTATTTAAATGTTTTCTCAGCTGTGATTTGTCAATATAGTCCGAAAAATGGCAAGGATTCTTATTTGCCAAACTTTTTCACAAAATCCTTCAATTTTCTCTGAATAAAACATCACCTGTTTTTCAAAGGAGTAAATATTTAATTATGCCCATTAATTTCTGAAAAAATGGCTCAAATCGAAAACACTCGTCCAAATCATTAAGTCTCCCGTCAAATTTTTAAAAATTCTCCTTCTCAGTGTATGCTTTTCAAATTTTTTATTTTTTTGCATTAGCATGCAGCCCTGAATCTCTAGTTTCTGATAAGCTATTTACTAGCTGATACAATTTTAAAAAACGGGGAAAAAATTGAGTTTTTCAAAACTACACCTTTTTTTAAATGAATTGTTCTCCCACTTTTCAAAATTGTATCAACCTAGTTGATAGCTTATCAGAAACTAGAAATTCAGGGCTACATGCTTATGCAAAAAAATAAGAAATATGAAAAGTATACACCTTGAACGAGAAGTTTTAAAAATTTGACTGGAGATTTAATGTTTTTGACGGTTGTTTTCAGGCACAGCCGAAAAAAATTAGTTAAAAGGAAAAAGTTCCCTAATTTAAAATTAATTTTTTTCTCAATACAGTGTGAATTTAGATTTTTTGCATTTATGTGAAGCGCAGTTTCTAAGCTCACTAGCGAGATATCAAATTTGATTGAATGACTTCAGAAATGAAGACATTAAGAGGTTAGTAAAAAATTAATTTTGTCTTTAAAAAACATCTCAATCTCGACATCTTAATAGTGCAGTAGATTTCGATAGCTCAACAGAAAGCTAAGGTACTGGGCTACACGATAATGAAAAAAATGAAAAGGATAAACAAAATTAACTCGAAAATTCGACCCTACCGGAGTATACCGCCACCCACCCCATGGCCCATTTTTGGTTTATTCCAACCACAATACAGGCCTAAACCCTTTAGAAATGGTCCAAAAGGGTACTTTTTAAAAAAGTACTTCAAAAGTCAACTTTTATTGACCAGAACTCAAAAATAATGCCTTTTTTAAACTCCTGAGGTGATTTTAGGTTGATATAGGGTGTTTGGAAACACTTTAAAAAAAATTTCATTGGGAGGGGGTATACTCTGGTAGCGCCGGAATTTCAAAGATAAATGACAATTACAAATGAGTGGACACTTTTCAGAAATTAAGGCGCAGAAATAAATAACTCCTTTTTCAAAGATAAGTGCCGATTTATCGAGACCTGGGTTTTTTTCATGTTATCGGGACCTCACCAGAAGCTGCCATTTTTAAGGCTAGGGGAGACTTGTCAAAAACGAAATTTGTCAAACGTAGTTTTTGTCAAAGCGAAACTTGTCAAGACGAGAATTTTCAAAACGAATTTTGTCAAAACGGATTTTCTCAAAAACGAAATTTGTCAAAAACTAATTTTCTCAGACACTTATCAGTCCAAAAAATTCCACACCTTCCATTTTTTTTCGGTTGTCTGTCGTGTAGATCAATTACATGGTGTTTTTGCACTAACTAGTATTCTAACTAGTATTTTCGTTTTGACAAGTTTCGTTTTTGACAAAATTCGTTTCGACAAAATTCGTTTTGACAAAATTCGTTTTGAAAATTTTCGTCTTGACAAGTTTCGTTTTGACGAATTTCGTTTTTGACAAGTCTCCCCTAGCCATTTTTAATGGTTCTTATCGGTTATCCGAAGTACCTCACGTTTGACCAAGAAACAATGAATTTAAAAAACTGATTTAGAGTGAGGTCCCGATAACAGGAAAGTACCTAAAACCTTCTCCATTTTATGGAAAATTAGACGATTTGGGATTTTTCAGAACAAAATTTAAAAAAAATACGAGCTAAGAAGTAAGTGAAAAAGTCATAAAAGGATATAAATAAGTTTGCTTTGCGCTAACGTGCTTTTTTTGGCCTACCCACGCCTTAACCTTGGCCGTAAATGGGATGAACTATTCAGCGAAACGTCACACTACCATTGTAGGTCATTACTCAATGAGTCATTAATATCGAGCTAAAATAAAAGCTTTTTATTGTCATATAAATTTCATAACATCAATTATTGTGTGTCTATGGATGGTGAGATATGCTAAATCTTGAATGGCAAAATCGGCAGGAATTCAGTTCCAGACTGGATGTAGAATTAGACAATGATGTTTGATCATGTTGTGTTTGATCTATGTAGCGGATAAGTCGGATATCGGAAGGGATGAAAGGAATGATGTGTTTGGAGACATACCTGAACAACCAATTCACAGGTGGCGCAAATTTTTTGTTAATTTTGAAATTGCTCAAAACTGAACTTTTTGTTTACTTGTTGTTGCGATCTTTTTCTTATATTATAGCCCTTGAGCGACCGTTTTATTTGATACTAAACTTGTTTTGAATATTTTCATATTGCACACCGAAAATTTTATCTAAGCTAAAAAGACTGTTTGTGATTTTCGAATTTGAATAATTTGACTTTTTTTATTTGGAGGATTAAGGTAAATGTATGGTTTCAAGATATCCCACCGTGTGTTTTTTAACTATAGCTAAGCAAAAAGACTTCTAAATTGCACTCCTAAATCTTAAAAGAGTAAAAATTCTTGTGTGGATCATTTCGACATCATTCTAGATAGACCTGGACATTACTTACCAAATTACACGTGAAAGTCTTTTGTGGTGATGAAAAAAATATCTCTTTATTTATCGTATTTTCTCTAATTATAGACCCAGGTCTATAATTTTTCAACCCCCATCGAGGGGGTCCATAACTAGAGACGGGTCTGTAATTAAAGAAAAAAATGATAAAAAAAAGCATTTTGGGGGCGGGTCCCTAAGTAGAGGCGTGTCTATAATTAGAAAAAATACGATAAATAGAATTTTTTGTGTCAATAACGGAAACGTCAATAGACAGGTATGGTACTGAGTAAAACTTACGCTCAAGGGCTATCAAACAAAAAATTTATTTTTGAACCATATTAAAACTAACGAAAAATTTGCTCCACCCTGTACATATACCAAAAACCAATAATGGAGGGACCGTGACTGTGCCTTGGAAGAACTTCGATGATATTTTTTCTGCATATTCTTGTAAAGCGTACCCAACAGGGGTGGGACGAAAGATTAAAAAAGTGGGAACAAAAATTGGAACTAGAAGTAAAAAAAAATTCAAAACCGAAAATCGGAAAAAAGTGCCGGAAATCGGGAGACAGAAATCGGAATTCCGTCCCACTCCTGATGCTCAAGTTCCTTGTGAATTTGGTACCTCAGCTCTGAATGCCAACAAAATAGTCCATGGGTCAGTTATGAGAAATCATGATACGGCTATTGAGATGGTTTTAGAACTTTAATGTGCAACTTGTACTTTTTTTTGACCTTCATAGCTGAGCTACTCAGACATTCTCTGCAAGAATACGCAAAAAGGTTTAATTGAAGTTCCCCAATCACAGTCAGGGTCCCTTCCTTGTAAATTGCTTACAAATTCTCAATTATAAATGCATCTCGAGCACTACTCCTTGCTCTTTTCTGCATCAAATTAGTGTATAGCTCGGATACAAGCACCACCTGAACGAAATTTTTAGCAATTTTTAGTGTTCAAAATAAAAAGCTACACACTTTGCCACCAACAACTGCCAGAGCTGAGCGTGCATCCTGGATTTTGCGACCGAAATAATGAATTTTTCGGATGTATTGGACGCCAACTAAGTCTATACACATGGTTGTGATAGCCAGACCTGCAGAAATTGCTCGTTTGAAGAATAAATGATCTGATTAACTCACCCAAAATGATGTAGAGCAGAATCAAGTACATGTATTCATCTCTCCTAGGCATCAAATCACCAAATCCTACCTAAAATAGGTTCAAAATGCTTGTTGCAAACAGTATTTTTGTGTCGCTCACAGTTGTCATTGTAATGAAAGACCAGTAAAAAGAAGTGAAGAAGCTCCAGGGCTCTAAATGGGACATGAGTACACCACCAAGAGCCGTGTACAGCACCAGGATGCCAAGCACTAACAAGGCTGGTATTCTAAATTTGTTCGTTTTCATTATTGCTTCACAGCCCAATTATTCTTGTGAGAGATATGGTCGCCGGAAAAGGCTTGCAACAAGCCCGAAGTGACTAACACGTTCTCAGTGGCATAAAATTGTTTTCATCCAAAAAAATACTACTTTTCACTAGCAAATTATTTATTTTCACCAGTAAATTTTAATTTCAAACAAAATACTTATTGCTAGCAGTAAATTTTGATGATTTGTGTAATATAGATCAAAACTTTGCAAGAAAACAAATTTTCAGTCAGAGAATACATTCAGTCACCCAGAATCCCACGCCTTAGTTGCCATAAGCCTCCGAAAACTGGTTTTTCGGGGTTTATTAAAGTTGGAGTGAATCGATCAGCATTGCTCAGAGACCGCCTATTGGATATCCAAAAGCAGCCTAAACCACTCAAAAATATTCCCAAGCAGTACTTAACTACTCTAAACCATTCCAAACCACTTAAAGCCAGTGTTTATTGTGGTTTAAAATGTTTGGAATAATTCAAAGTGATATTCTGAGCGATTAAGTCGATCGAACGGCTCAGTAAAATGAGTTTTCGGAGGACACGGGCCATTGTGGCATGATATTCTGGGCGACTGAATGCATTTCGTTTTCCCGCAAAATTTGACCTAAATTCCACAAATCAGCAATATTTACTGTTAAAAATCAGTAATTCACTGGTAGAGATACAAATTCACTGATGAAAAGCAATAATTTACTGGTGAAAATTAGTATTTTACTGGGTAGCTATAGCCTTTTATGATGGATTCCGAAATATTTATATTTATAAAAACTACAGAAAAATTTCCGCTAAGTTGCAGAATCACAATTTGATTTAAAAAAATTAGAATAAAATTCATTGACAGGTTTATAGACTTAAAAACTACAAAGTCTTTTCTAGTTTTTATGATGGCTCCTTCACAGTTGTAAATGTGAATGTAAATGTAATTGTTAATTTCAGGGGTCTTCACAATGCCAAAGTTATTTACACTTACAATTGTGAAGGAGTTATACCGTATTTTCTCTATTAACCTCTATAATAAACTGCCCTCTCGACTTTGAGAGGTTATATCTCACCCCAGAATGAATACTTTTCTAAGCTGTCTATTGCTCTTTCTTAACTCCCGCGAGCTCTACCTTTTAGATTTTGGTTGACCACCCAAAAATCTCGAGATGGACCTCAAAATTTTCCGATTTTCGAGGGGTTGAAAAATAAATGGGCCGGCCCGTTTAATTGAGAAATTACGGTAAGCACAAATATTTTGAAACCAATCACAAAGTAATGATCCCTTCACAAGACTATTCGGACGACCTCAAAAGTTACCAGATCTTATTATAAGGTTAAATAGTGCGATGCAGCACCTCCCATTTTATATAATTTCAAAAGAAAATATTTTGGTGGGCAAAAAAAATAGATAACGAAACCTATCAAAAAAACTTTCAAAATGCAAATTGGTAGCTAATGGCTTGTTCACGTTGTAAGGTTAGAGTTCGAGTTAGAGTTCGGGTAAGAGGTGTTCATGTACTCAAAAACCCGAACTCAAACTCTAACTCGATGATGTTCACGTACATCGAGTTCGAGGTCGAGCTTGAAAATGTTCATGTATATAGCTTAGATAGCTCACAATCTCACTCCAAAGCCGTCTAAAGCCACTAAAAGTTAGTTTTTGGGGATTCGCTACAAGGGAATCCAAGTTATATGCATGAACACCTTCAAATCCAACCTCGAACTCTAACTCTAGGTACATGAACACCCTCGAGTTAGAGTTCGAGTTAGAATCAGAGGTGTTCACGTAACCAAAATCCCGAACTCTAACTCTAACTCGAACTCTAACAACGTGAACAAGCCATAGTGAACTAGTAGGACCCATGATCATGTGTAGAAGTTGTCGAAATTATAGCAACACTTATTAATTTGTTCAATAATGTACCCTCTCAATCAATTTTAAAAATCTTTTTTTCGAGCCCACTTTTGCAGATGGTCTTTAAAATAGCTACTATTTAATTTGTAGTCAAAATTTTATTTTGGCGCTAATGTGTCAAAAGGTTACAAAAACACAAAGTGAAAAAAATATACTTGTTCAAATTTAAAATTGGTCATAAAGTCAAGCCCTAGGGCTTTGTGAGAAAGTGCTTTTGTCTACAGAAATTGTAATTTTGTTTTTTCTCGAAAAAAATTTATTTTCTATGTATATTTTACATTTTTAGTGTTTAATACATATGCTCAGATTTTTTTCTCGCTAAACACATGAAACTGCAAGTATTCTAGAAAGGGATGTATGGATTGAGTTGCAGTAAGAACAGACATGTCCATCGGGAGTTAAGCTCCCAAATTAACTACACTTCCCTCTCCTTGTCTATTTTCCAAAAGAATAGCAGTGAAGTATTCTTTGGGGTGTTTAAAGCATCAAATTTATGTGCTTTTTGCTTGTTCCTTCAAGATATTATAATTTAGCAACAACACTGCAAACGATCGATATTTGCAGCAAAAAAGCTTAGTTGAGAGTTTTAAAATAGAAAAGTGCTTACTTTTGCTCTTCCATGACCTGCATTTGATCAGTGAGCCCTCTTCTGAAAACAAAAAAGTATATATAAAAAATATGAAGACTTTAAAAAGTATTTTTCCAGTAAGATTCTAATGGACGAATATTTCGACAAAACATATAAAACAAAACATATATTTCTGTTTTTCTGGTACTTGTTGCACTGGTGGCCCATGTGAAAAAAGTAGTATTGCAAATACTACTAGGAGTACTATTTTAAATAATAAATTAGTTTGCGCTGGTGGGCCCTGTAAAAAAGAGTAGTAATGCAAATTACAAATCACAGGGGCTACCAACAACAAGTACCGTTTTTTTCTGACTTTTGACCAGAAATTTTTTTTTCTAGTATTTTCCATCCCATACCTTTTTTTGACTCATCAAAACACCCACTCATTCTGACCCAGATTTTTTCCAATCGTTAACTGTAGAATATTTTGTATAATATTATACGAGAGTTTGTGGAGTTATTAACGTACAGTTATCGACGGGGCAAAAACTGACTCAGGATGAGTGGATGTTTTTTTTTTGTCCTATATTGCCATAAAATTTCCGACAAAAGTTGAAGATTGTTTTTAAAATTATTGTGGGTAAACCATTCCGAGATGGCCGTTCCTTTATCTTTGCAAAAAGAAATACTTACTGCTCGCACTGATCACAAACTCTTTCCCGTCGGTCTTTTTTGCGCCCAACCACCCGGCGACACAGATAGTGTTTTAGGTTTAAATATTTGCCGTAGACCCAGATAAGGTGTTCACTTAGAAACTTTCCCAAGTCTGCAATGGTTACTAGAGTGAGTGGAATGCCGAACAGAGAAAAGGAAATGCACATCATCCTTCCGAATTGAGTTCTAAAAGGAAAAGAAAATTATGTTGAAGCGATTAGTAGATTATCCTGTTTCTTTTAGAGGAGCTTCAGGAGGTACCGAAACTTAAAAAGGAGACGGTAGGACTCTTCGCACAGTCGAGTCTACACCCCTTGGGACCGCCCCAGAGTGGTGCCATACCGGGACTTAACTGTATTAAAAAATACGATAAACAGGTTTTCATAATAGTGGGCTGAATTATATGCAGTGTTTTCAATAACGACAGTGAAATTTATGTAAGTGTCTTATAAAAACTCGGTGACACTATCAATGCCATTATTGGAAACACTATATAGGTTTTCAAGGTCAAGAAGGCGGGCTTTTTACAAGGAAAACGGTCGTAAAGTTAAAACGTAAAGGGTGATGATTTTCAAAATGACTGATGCCATAAAACCCAACAAAAAGTTGCTAAATAAAGCACTTACACAGGCACAGGATTACCATAACCGATGGTGGTGACCACTGTGACTGAGAAGAAGACAGCTGTGGAGAACGTCCATATCTCAATGGTTGTGTTGAGCTTTACTTCATTCGCTGTGAGGAAATATTTCTTAAAAGTATTGACATAAAGAATTACAAAAGTAATGCTGCAAAAATGCAAACTTCAAATGAGACGAACAGTTGATCAGACATATCATGCATATGCATACGAGCTAGTTCGGCCCAATTATTCCTTTCGGAAGTATGATTGGAGGCAGCCAAACTGAGCAAAGCAGATACAAACTCTTCTTGCCGCTTGTAGATCATATCCAACTAGAATAGTATTAGAACAACAGTAAAATGATGAATGAGAAGCTGGTCAACCTGATGTCGTTTTGTGGAAATTTCATTTGGGTTCTCAACACTGTAGAAAATAGAAGCACCAATAAGTGTGTAGGCACAAGTGAGCAACACAAGTCCAACATGAGGTAATATTAATTTAGCGTACTGAAAACTGATGTTTTTTTGTAAAACAAATGAGAAAGAATAAAAGAAGACCTTTCGGATCCCCTTTTCTTGGTCTGTATCCTCTTCAGAGCACTTAGTCTGATTTTCACTGGATATGTCATTGGTGGTCTGCAAAAGTAAAGAATTTTACTCACTTGATCAGGGATTTAGATAAGTACTGACTGATTGAAAAAGTTCAGCATCCCAAGAACTTCCTGGCTGTATAGATCTCACCATAGACTGTCCAAATAGTCCTTCCTGTAAATTTGCTGTTTTCCCATAATTATTTTTACGAAATTATTGGCAGTACTAAGGTTGTCCAATTGGCCAGCCAATTGCAAATCGGTCAACTAACCAAACAGTCCTAAAAAGGCGAAATGATATTTTCGAGAAATTTTTTCATTTGATTTGATGAGCCATGTTATTTAAAGGTATCGTACCGCGTTTTGGTTACTATAGCTGAAAAAGGCCTCCATATGCATTTTAGTCATCGTAGTTATGCGCAGTAGCGAGCAAAAAATCTACCATGCGTAAAAAATCATTTTATTTTTGTAGATTGCAAATTTAGTATTTTTGCAAATTTAGTGTCACATTTGGTGTTTGGTGTTTTTTTGTTCGCTATTTTTAGTCTTTCGAAAAAAGGCATAAAATGCAATTTATATGGATGGGTAAAAACCTTCCGCATTTCACTGTAAAATTCCCGCCTTTTTGTCTTGAATACACCGCTGAATTTTAAAATTAGATTTTCTACCTTTCTTAACATAACCCTTTTTTTAATTTTTGCACCATAGCCCCGGATTTCAGATTTCTAATCAGCTATAAATTTAAATCGTAAAATATAAAAAACAAGAGATTTACGTATTTGAATGGAGGAGCCTGAACCAAAACTCAGTTTTGCTTGATAAGTAAATCTTTCAATTTTTGAAATTATACAGTTAAAGGGGCATGCTCGCCGCCGATGGGAATATTTTGAAAGGCGGGTACCTTCAAATTCAAAAAAGAATTGATTTGAAATTGTCGATTTGCATGTAAAACTGCTCTTAAAATTCAAAACTCACTATGGAATTTCAAATTTCGCTCAAGACAAAAAACATCTAGTTGAAAAGTAGAGTATCCTATTGTATCCAAATATCCTAAATAAGATGTATATCTCAAATAGGATATTAGGATATATCCTAAACAGGACATATATTCTAAATAGGACATATATTCTAAATAGGACATTAGGATACTTTAGAATATCGAAAATATCCTAGTTAGGATGATATTCTCATCCCTGTTCCCATTTGTAGCAGCGAGTCGCTGCTACAGAGGGGATTAGAACCCCGCTCACGTCCGATGTGTTCATCAACAGCTTTGCCCACTACAATATAGGTGCATTCTCTGTTGATGGCTATAATGTACTTATTTAATTAGTTTCACAAACCCTAGAACTATATACAATTCCTTCTATCACAATTATTTTTCAGCTACACATTACATACAAGGAAAATGCTCTACCTCTACTCATCTTGGCCTTATTAATAAATACGTGAGTTTTATTTCAACGGTCATTTATTGGATGAAAGGCGAGGTGCTTGTTCAGATGGGGTCTTGACATCAAAAAACTCCCAGGGTTTTGATATTCAAACTTTGATATGAAAGATACAAAGTTGAAATCTGTATATAAACGTCAGAGCAGAACTCTGGGGCCTATACGAGTGAAGCCTAAATGAGAATGCGCAATTTTTATTTTGTCACTTATGAGTGACCAAAGCATTGAATCATTTATGGAGAAATCTTAAAAGTGTCCCGGACTAGCTTAAAAGTGTCCCGTATTTGTTGAAAAGTGTCCCGGTTGTCTAATTTCCCTTAAAAAAGCTTAAAAGTGTCCCGGATTAGCTGAAAAGTGTCCCGGATTGGCTTAAAGTCTTGATTTACTTTATTGTTCTTCCAATTGATTGTTGTGTCATATAATTTTGCAAGCACAGACCCATTTGTTTATGCCGCTCGTTGCTGTTTTTCCAGAAAGTATAACAATCTCTTTTCTTTAGAAAGCCAATCTATGATGCGTGACTGGAAAGAAATCAAGTGCTGTGACGATGAGAGTGACTTCAAGCTGTGGTGCAAGCAGAATACTGAGTGGTGGTCCAGCTGGCGAATGTAATGCTATTTCTATTCTTATTCACCACTTTTGATATGAATGGCGATTTTAGTCAGGAAGATATTGAGTAGGAAAAGAAAGCGTCTCACGATACCGATGCGACTATCACAAGAGGCACAAGAAGGCTTACAACTGCAAGGCAAAGATGAGGGTGCGCCGGCCGGTTGATTCTCACAAGGTGATCATCGAAACTAGCGGCAGATGCAATCACGGAAAAGTGGAGGAGAAGAAGCTCGACTCGCCGGTGAAGGAGAAGCTCAAGGAGTACGAGGAACAGGAGGGCCCGAAGAAGTCGCCATCGGTGATGCGCAGGCAGCTCAGGGTTTGTTGTTAGTGTTGTGTTCTTTCTGCTTTTCTAATCTTTGACCTTAGAAAGACTTGAATCGACGAAAGACGGAGCTCCCTACGACTACTCAGATCAAAAATTTCGTCTACTACCAAAACAAGAAGGAGGGTCTGGTGAATCAATTGAAGCTGTCCGATCTCCGAAAGCATGCTCAAGCATATTCCGCGGTGCCTGAGGATCCTGATAAGCCATTCGTCGTGCATTTCGAGGTGTCTGAAGACAAGAAACACTGGCTTTTGGTCTGGTCGACGAAGAGGTTGCGTGATGTTCAGAAAGCTCATGGGCCGGTGAATCATCTGCAGGTCGACGCCACTTATAAGCTGCTCTATCACGGCTTTCCCTACTATGTGAGATCTTTGTTGTACTCTCCTTGTGGTATCTTCATCAGTGCTTTTAGCTGGCTGGTTTCTCTGATTCAAATCGCAGGTTCTTTGCTACATTTGCAGCCCTTTGCTTTGGAGAAACTACTTTCGACTGGGTCCCGTTTCTGCGTGCCATCAAACATGCCTGCTCTACTGGGGATATCGAGTATTGTTCGGAGTTCATCATGTCTGACGCTGCCGAGGCTATCGATTCCTGTAAGCTTTCCACAGTCTTAGCTTTCGTAGCCTTTATGGTATGTGTTTAGCCGTCTGCTTTGTCTTCCAAGAGTTCCACATGCGTTTTGCAAGTTCCACCTGTCAAAGAATCTGCAGCGCTACCAGCCGAAAGCCAAATGTCATCAGAAGGCCTGTGAGAAGATGAGGGATGATTTCAAGGTTCTGTGCGGAGCGACTAGTGAAAGGGAGTTCAGTGACGGTCAGGCTTTACGCTGGATTTCTCCCTTTCTTCTATTATTGCTCTTTTTTAGCTAGTGAAGCAATGATCGAAAATTGGCGAGTGAAGTATGGTGGTATTCCTCAGCTCCTCAAAGTGATTGACACGTTCAAGCAACAATGGTTGGATCGTCCAAGGTTCCGCGGATAGTATGACTCCTTCGTTCAAATTATCTCTACAAACAACGGACTGGAGCGGCGCAATCTGTACGTCAAGGAGAACTACACCTTTCGAGCTCGAGCATCGGTGCCTTCGTTTTTCCATAAGGTCCAGCCTTCCGATCTCTATCCTGGGCTCTACAAATGCAACTGCTTCCAGGGATGAAGGATCGCTTCTTCTGCAAGCACTCGCTAATGATGATGTGCAGGGATTAGCTTCAAGAATATCCGGAGGAAATCACCGATGTGCCGCTTGGGGAGAAGAGAAAGCGAGGAAGAAAGCGCAGGGCAAGAGAAGGGAGCGCCCTTGTTATCGATGACTGAGAAATGTTGTTATGCTGTTTTATTCTGTTACATTTGTTGTAAGTTAGAAATAAAGGGTAACACTTTACTTGACCCCCCCCCACGGCTGACCCACTTTTGATGACAATTTTGAAAAACCGATTGCATATTCGTGTTTCTCGACCCCGATTTATCGCGAATTAACCAATCGTTTCCGGTAAAGTGGAAATTTTTTTTTTCAAACCACGGGGGGGGGTATCATGGATTTTAGTCAAAATTTGAAAAATTTGAATTCGCGCCTTTTGAATTTTGAAGGGATTAAGGGCTGTATAGGGAGGGGAAGGGAATAAAAGGGGCCACTTTTATGGCAGAACGTTAGAAAAAACATATATTGGTATATTCTGGCTGTCTTACCATGTTTTTAACTGAGCCGTGGCAAAAAGAGCCTCTATATGCATTTCATGATCAAGAGTACTTCTCGGAATCATGTCTAAGGTAAGTGAGTGCGCGCATCTCTAACTCTCAAGCCCCTGCGCCCCCTTCGGGGGCGCAGGAGGCTTGGGGCTTGGAGTTGAGATGCGCACACCCACATACCTTAGACACAAATCACTCGAAAAAGACTCTGGATGCATGAAAAAGCATGCATACCAGAGTTTATTTATGCGGTCAAGTAAAGTCAAGCCAAATAAAGTTAGTTGTCGGTTGAAAATTTTTGGTTATGTATTGGCCAGTATGGTCCAGGGTTTGTGAGCTATTGGTGCACCAAAAATGTTATGATATGTTGAAATGGGCAACTTTTAAGCTTTTCTATTGTAAATTTCAAAATGGGGGCGATTTAAAGCCAAATGGATGGCCTAATGTATGCGTTGGTAGTTTTTCTATGGAGAAATTAGACAACCGGGACACTTTTCAACAAATCCGGGACACTTTTAAGCTTTTTTAAGAGAAATTTGAAAACCAGGACACTTTTAAGCCAATCCGGGACACTTTTAAGCTAATCCGGGACACTTTTAATTCTCTACCATCATTTATTAGCGTCGGAGTTCAGACTATTTCAGTCTTTTCGTGTAATGGAGGAGCTGAAAACAAAGTTTTCCAAAAACGAGAAATCAAAGAAGTCCATAAAAGCCGTATCTAAGTAACTTATTCCCGAAATTCTGCTGTACGGCTCATTCGGATACAGTGGTCCGAGCAGATTTTGTGTGCGAATTTAAAAAGGTATCAAAATAATATTAAAGTTAATCAGACGGCTAGTGCCTTGAAATCTCTACTAAGGCTACAAAAAAGTTGAAAAGAACGAAAAAATTGGCCCTATTAGACTTTAGGGGGCAACATTTTTTGCCTTGGTCCCTCCTGTTGTTTTTTGTTAAAAATTACCTTGGTCCCCGTGTTGTTTGAAGGTGATCATGGTCAAGGTGATCATGTTAACCATAATCAGCATTATCACCATAATCAGAGTATCAATATAACTATAATGGACAAGGGGGTAAAAAATTAGCGTCACCAACAGCTATTAAAGCCGCAAAGAAAGTGAGGTGCTCTTAGAGCTCAAAACGAGGCCGAAAATACCGACTTTGTTGCATTATCAAGACCTGCTTTAAAGGAACATGGTTTTCGCGCACACTGGCATGTGCAAAATTTGATTGGCGGGGGACACTTCTCTTTTGTCTCAAACTTTACTCTTTGGAGTCGTTCGCCATAACAAGAAAGAGTACAGTGCGATAAGAGTACAGTGCGAGACGAAAGAGAACTGTCCCCGCCAGCTCAAATTTTGCACATGCCACTGCGCGCAAAAACCATGGCCCTTTAATGAGAGGCTTTATGCAAAAGCTACTCTTGTCACAAACCGACTGTATTTACAAGACTCCCGTATTTCCGTGACTCATGACTCATTCTTCAAAGATACTCTTTGAGTTACTCTTTGAGTATATCCCTAAAGTATACTCAATGAGCCATTTTCATAAAAAAGGTAACAGTCAAGAAATAACCGCAGATTTCTCTACTACGTACTGCCGCTTGTGACTGATATATACATATAAAATACGGCAAAGACAAGAAAAAAAGAAAAACTAGCAGAGATCGGTCAGCAATCCGCCCGATTTTTATCACAAAAAGTCTAATCAAAAAAACCAAAACCGAAAATAGGTTCGATTTTGGGACCGATTTTTTAAAAATCGGCCCGCTTTTCGACCAAAAATCGGACTGATTTTGGGACCGACTGTTTTATGCATTTGGTCACCGGGGCTACACAATGGTATAAATATTTTTAAAGAAAAATATGTTAAATAAGATCAAAAATTTCAATTTTTAAAATTAAGCGGGGGATTTAAGACGAAAAAGTGGGACTTTCAATTTCACTTATTTCATATCACAATTATGCCAACACTTTGAGAACTTTGTTTAAAATTATGTTGGATGATTTGAAAAAAATGTCGTCGAATGAACCATAAGACCGAAAAGAGTCAAAAGAGCTTAAATTTCTCTGTTCTGATCGTCTGATCGCAAAAAGCTATAACATAATCTCACACTAAACTAAGGTCGAAAGCACATCATTTAATCATTTTTAACAAACATAATAATACCCACTCGTCTATTTCTACGTCCAAATGCAATGGGCATCATCTCTCCAAGTCTATCGTCCAACTCATATTGCTCTAGTTCATCCAACTCTTCTTGGTCATCGTCCTCCAGGGCAGCTGCGTTAGCTAGCGAATTGTCTTCATCATCATCGTCATCATAGTTTATAGTATTTGGGTCAATGAGCACCCGTCGACTGGACGACTCTCCCGGACTTCCATGTTGATGATGGTAGTAATTGGGCAATCGTGAAGGTGAATTCGCAGCCCCGCTCGAAATTGTGCCTGTCCTACTTTCTCTATGCCTCTTTTTGGAGTATCTCTTGCCAGGTGAGTCATTATGTTGTGGTGGGTGAGAAGAAGAGGACGGCTGGCCTGGTGGTGGAGGGGTGGACGATGGAGTCTCATCCAGGTTGACCAACTCATAGGTGGCACGCCGTTGGTAGAGCATGGCTGTACTCAGACTATCTTGCTGACAATTGCTTCTTTGTCATAGTGGACGGCTAAAGTTGATTAGCCCTGCATACCGCCTAGCTCAAAAACGCCTAAAATGGTCTTTTTCTAACGTTGTGGTCTCTGAAACATACAGAAAAGGTGTTTTAGGGTCCGCAAAGAATTTTCGAAAAAAAAATGTTTTTTTACTAAAATCTAACTTTTCGCTTTGGGGACAATAGGCACCAAAACAGGTGCCTGGATATCTGCAAAAGGTCACAAGAGATAGGGTTTGAACATAGTTTTGTTTACTGCGTAAATAAACTCTGATATGCATTTATTTTTCAGGAACCTAGAGCCACTTTTTGCCCCAGCGCATGTTGAAAAACATGATAGAATACAACTATAAGCCAACCACTTTCCGATTATCCACATGTTCTTTCAGGTTAAATCACGTCGGCCCCCAAGGCAAAAAGTCAAATTTCGGTAAATTTTTTTCCGAAAATTCTCTTCCGCGCCCTAAAACAATTTTGTGCATGTTTTAAAGGCTAAAACGTTGGAAAGGGCGATTTTTGGCGTTTTTGAGCTAGGTGGTATAGTGGACTCTTGCCTAGTAAACTTTAGAAGGAAGCGAAAGAAATCAAATCATTGGCAAGAGTAAAAAAGAAACCCCGAAAAAATTGGGAAATGGAATTAACGCAACCCTTTTCTGCAAGACTGAAAGGGAAACCGATTGCCCTATATTCCCCTGTCTCATCTGCTTTGACTCTCTTATTATTGGTCCCGAGGGGGAATTCTTCCTTTGCTGTATTGCCTAAGTTTTAGCTCCCAGGCCTGGTAGTTGTTGTGTGGGGCCACAGCGTTAGTCAGTCGATAAACTTCCTCAAGGATGGAAATGAAAAAAAATTCAGGGTCTTTGTTTCTGCTGCAAAGAGAGGAGTCCAGTTTATGGATTCGGAAATGAAAGAAAGTTGACCATGCAATTGGTGGCTGAGAATTCAGTCTAATCCTTCAAATAGAATTAACTGCTTTGCTAACTCTATTGCTCGGAAGACAACTATCATTTGTACTATTTTATACATTTCGTGAAGTAGCATAAATCGAGTCGTAGTTGGACGTTTAGAATATACAAATGACAAAAATATAATTGGGAAGTTTCGGGACAGTGACATACAATTTTTTAAAAGATTCAAATTTAAATTATTTCAATACAGTAAGATTCAAAACAGACTTTTCTCTTATAAAACCATCGAAAACTTGTTTACCTCTATTTTCGAAATTCGATTCAGTTCTCATTCGTAAGTCTGGAACAGCACTTTTCGGGCTAAATTACACTATACCGCTTAGCTCAAAATCAACCTAGATCCTTTTTTCAGCTTTTTAACAGCTGCAACACGCTTAAAACATGTTTTTAGGTGGCGGTCGACACTTTTCAGCAATTTTTTCCCACCAAAATTTGACTTTTTGCCTTTGTCGCCCAAGGCAATCCACCAGGAATAGGTACCTGGGCACCAAGGGTGAAAACCGTAACGGCGAAACAGCCCTTTCCCAATTCACATTGTGCAAATTTCAAGTTGTACCGAAATTAGATTGGGCCGATCCAAATTGGGCCACGATTTTGAGTGAAAGTACAATTTAAAAATTGTCAATAAGTTGACCCAATTTTAATTGGTACAATCTGATTTTGGCACAATATTCATTGGCATAGTGTGAAATAACAAAAGATATCGCTGCCCAAACGAAGTAGGGGGAGTTTGGTTGATTTGTTATGGCGGTTTGTCGGGACTCTTGCAGTTGCAAAAAGTTTAAAAAAGATATTCAATTTGAGACTAAAAATATTTAGGGTGCTTACAATAAATTTGTACTTCATTTTTATAAAAAAAAAGTCTAATTGAAATTCACTTTATTACATGCAGCAAAAACACCAAAAAAATCAGTTACGGAAGACACTCAATTTGTTGACAATTGACTCGTTAGTCCCACCGCTGCCATACAATTGGAGCAAAGAGTGTCGCAAAGCTTGCTACAGAACTGCTGGCGTTTCTTCATAATCCCGCCTATTTAGTGCAAAATAACTTTTTTCTAAAACTGTATATGAAAATGACTCACCAACTTCAATTTGTCTTGAAATCACAAAGCCTGTCCGTTTGTGGAACACCTGTTTCAAATAGCTGTTTTCATATCAGAATATTCTCAATTGTTTAAGAAAATTGTGGACCCTGTCTACGCATAATTTTTATTAATGTGGATCATAAAAAGAGGTTTTCGAAGAAACGCTTTAATTAAAATCATCTTGCGAAATATTTTCTATTTCCGAAGCTACTGGAATATACCCCCCCCCTCCAATAATTTTTTGAGGGTACCTAAAACTATACTTTTTTTGAAAAATGGTGAAGTTAGTACGGGTTTTCCCTGAGCCTCATGCCTAGGGCCTGAAGCCTAATCATAATTGCTAAGCCTAAAATTATTGGGGGGAGTGATTTATTCCAGTAGCGTTTTGGGCGGGGGAGGGGTGGGTGGTATATTCCAGTAGCGCCCTATTTCCTTTAATTGGTGTCCTAAGAACAAGCCACTCCTTGGTTTGTGGACTTTTATCTCAGAACTCTACAAACACTACTTTTATTTTTCATTGAGTTCCCGAAAATCTCGAAATCAACCTCAAAATTTTCAGATTACAGTCCCCATTGGCGCTTATCTGAGAAAGTACGGAACAAGAGCTAAATACCGTATTTTCTCTAATAGCTCCCCGGATGAGTTATTTTTTCTGTTCTTTATTTTTCTAGAGGGGGAATTAATAGAGCAGGGCGAGTTATTTTTTAGTCCCTAGGCGCCAAGGGCGCCGAAGAAAATTTGGGACACAGACGCAATTTCGCCGGTTCACAACTTCGTCAGGAAATGATTTCGACCATTATTTGCGACCATTATTTTGTCGCACAGGATTTCTGCTTCATCTGGTAAGTTTTTGCAAACATTTTGGTATTTGAGCCACATTTTATCATATTCTCCAGTGACTTCAGTATATTTGTCAGGTGATAATAATTTTTCGTGTTAGAGCTTTTATCAGTTCTTGGTTCTATCGCACTATCTGTTGTCAAAATATGCCTTGGTCGGAGTCTTGCGGAACGACATTCGCAGACCGACATTTGCGAAGCGACTTAAGCGAAGGGATATTAGCGGAATCCCTCGGTTGTTTTTAAGGTGATCATGGTAACGACAATCACCCTAACCACCATAATCACATTGTTATCATAACTATAATGAACAGGGGGACCAAGGCATATTTTGTCAACAGATAGTGGGATAGAGCCCAGTTATTTGGTAAAACTGCGACTCGCTACAAATTGTGACGCGCTACAGAATCGAATTTTTTAATTTCATTTTTGACTGTTTTTTGCATGTTCTTTTAACTTTTTTTTAACTTAGGCCTTAGGCTTAGGCAAGGGTAGGCCAGCGCACGTTAGGACGAACTCAAACGTGTGTCCTAGACTGAGCACCAAAAGGCGCCAATTTGAAAAAACTGTAGCGAGTCACAATTTGTAGCGAGTCGAATGTCAGTCAGTTATTTATGCTTGACTATACTTCCATACAGACTGTGCCATGTAGATGTATACCTGCTTCATGTACCGGCATGGCGAGATCTGCGGATAAAAATTTGCGGATACCACTTTTGCGGATACAACTTCTGCGCACCTAGATTTGCGGCAGGAGTCTTGCGGAACGACATTCGCAGACCGACATTTGCGGAGCGACTTAAAGGAGCATACCAGCGCGTTACACGGTCAATTTCGAATTTTCAAAAGGCGGGGACCACACTTTTAAGACAAAAAACATTTTATTTGAAAATGTTCCTTTAAATTATTTCATTATCGTCACCGAAAAAATTTGCCACCGAAAGACTTTTTCTTGTCATTTTTTGTTTTTGATGGCTATTTTTCGTTTAATTTTTCGTCGAGAAAGATACCTGAATTGCGGCTATAAGATACTTGAATTGCGGCTCAACCCCACTATCTGGTGCGAAAATTGCCTCGGTCCCCCTGTTTTTTTTAATTTTTTTGCTTGGTCGACTGTACCTGAAAATTGTTGACATTAATCCAGCAGACGGTTTAGGTATATTTTGTGACTTATAATCACTTTCGCTAGGCAGCCCCTTCCATGAAGTTGACGTGCTCCGGCAGTTATGTTACAAAGGCCTAGCCATACTGCTTGGGATGGAGCACGAAGGCACATAGAAAGTTACACTACGCAGACATGTGCACGGCGGCCCGACTCGGTTAGAAAATCTAATTAATAAATTTTAATAAATACTGACCTGAGAATACGAAAAATTAACCAAAAAAATAGCCACCAAAAAAAGGACAAGAAAAAGTCTTTCGGTGGCAACTTTTTTCGGTGACGATAATAAAATAATTTAAAGGAACATTTTCAAATCAAATGTTTTTGTCTTGAAAGTGTGGTCCCCGCCTTTTGAAAATTTGAAATTGACCGTGTAACGCGCTGGTATACCCCTTTAAGCGAATGGATATTAGCGGAATGACTTTCGTGCCGCAACATTCGCGGATGCGACATTTGCGAAAATAACATTTGCGGAACTACATTAGCGGCAGGATATTTGCGGAACGACATTTGCCGTACGACATTTGCGGAAACGACATTTGCGGAAATAACTTTTGCAGAGCGATATTTGCGGAATCACAAACAAAACCGTATACTCTATAGAAAGTCTTTAAAAATACCATTTTAGTAGTGCTTTTGAAATATAACAACGAAAGACAATAAGTTTATTCAGTGAACAATAAGTAAGTTATTAAATTTTAGGTCTTATGTCGTTTCCGCAAATGTCCTTCCGCAAATGTCGCTCCGCAAAAGTTATTGTCGCAAATGTCGTTTCCGCAAATGTTCTGCCGCAAATGTCGGTCTGTAAATATCCTTCTTCTAACGTCGCTCCTCTAATGTCGTTCCACATAAGTCGTTCTGCAAATGTCCTGCCGCTAATGACGGTCTGCAATAGTCGTTGAAATACACTTTTTGCTGCGATTCTTTAAACGGTGTTCCGACAGCTTTGTATTTTATTAGTTGACCAAAGAGACTTACCTTGCACTGGTAATTGGCTTCATCCACGGAGCTATTGTAATGGGATATCTCCAACACCTGGCCGTTTTCGTAGAATATGTAGGCACTTTCACTGGAATTTATCAGTCAAAACCGTTTTTTAACTAATTATTATGAAAATCGTGTCAGCAAACCATTAGTGATAGCAGTGATTCCCTTCTCCCACATGGTCACTAGATCATTAAGACTGTCGGAACTAACCCGACACGAAATGTTGACTGATGCACCATTTGGTGGTGAGTCAATTTCATCGATGATTTCCAAAAATACTAGTTCTTATTATGAAAGAAAGGTCACAAAGTGCTTTACAACACTAATAGCAGTTTCGCCGTCAAGTCAATATGGTTCCTGCTTTTGCATTTGTCCCTACGGCTGAGGTTGGTGATGCATTCAGTGAATTAAGGTCAGTGCTATTTTGAATGATTTTTATGGTCAAAAAATATTAGGGAGTCAGCTGAAAGTTCCGAATTTAAAAACAGTTGGATCCGCTGCTAGACTACTCTGAGAAGAGTTATGTAGGCCAGCTAATCAGTGCAAAGAAGAGAAAAAAGCCACGGTATTTGATTTAGAGATGTTTAAAAGGTTATGAGGAATAAAAAATTAGGTTCGAGACAAAAGCATGGAATATTCGAGTGCTAATCGAGTCCGGAGACCCAACAACAAGTAATGAAATTGAGTCGTTTAATGGGCAAATGATCCGGACGATGGCAGCATCTCATCCGACAATCTGGAAACTTATTGAAGGACTCCGAAAGGAATTTGCTTTCGCTCAGCAGCGAGTAGCGGCATATTGGGGGCGAGAATACACCAAGAAGAGGTATTGCTTATCGACATGCAAATGAGCGAATCAAATCGATAGCATGCAACTTAGGAAGTGCAAAAATTAACTCTTATAATTCAACGCAAGGTATCTTTTTTTAGCCTCGCTCATAGCTTTAGATAACTTTCAGTGCTCGTGGAGGAATGCGATCTTGATCGTGGTGGGAAAAATAAAGCGAAAAAGCACAAGAAATCTATTGATCTGCTGGAAATTATATCTATAAATGGCAACCCTGTTTTTAGGTATCTTATAATTCTGCTTGATTTTCAGATGAAAGTGTTGAAATTGCGGACGCTGCTTTTCATGAGATTTGTGCAAGCTTTGTGCTTCACATTTATATCACTTATTTCGTTGATTGTTATTGTACACACGAGCCTTCTAATAAAAGAAATCGGATAGTTTGACTAAGTTTATTAGAGGCGCAAAAGAAATTTTGGGTGTAAGTTAAATTGTAGCCGTTTTATATAGGTAATGGATCGGTATGTACGTGTTATATTCTTGTATTTCAACTCGTCCTGTTAAGTTTAATATTAAAAAAATCTGGTATACTGGGCATTTTTGATGTGGTGGAGACTTTCCTTGCCCCATAGAGCAGATTAAATTTTGCTTGAAAAAAGGCGAGGCTGCTTTTCCAATAGACTTGTTTCTGTGGGAAAAATTTACCGTCACTCGCGTAGCTAAGCTTGTTTTTGTTGACCATTTAACTGTGATTAGAGGGAAAATTCTTGGTAAACAAAATATACGTCTACTCTGAAAAGTAATGAATAAGGCTTACTTCCAGTACGTCCTACAAAGTATAATCTGACCGCTAAAGATCTTTTAGAGTCAGAGCCGTTACTAGAATTTTCGTAAGAAAAGCAAAATTAATTTGTAATGTCACAAACAGTATGCCAAAATGTAGATGAATTCGGTTTGTAGATGAATTCGATGTAGATGAATTAGGTGTAGATGAATTCGGTGTAGATGAATTTACCGTCGCCCCCTTGATACCCTTATTTTTATTTTACCTTGTTTTTCTCACTGGACTAGGCAAAAAGAGCTTCTAATTGCATTTATATCTTACGAATCTTGCTCGGATTCATCTCTAAGGTAAGTGAGTGCGCGCATCTCTAACTCTCAAGCCCCCTACGACACCTCCGGGGGCGTAGGGGCTTGAGGGCTCGGAGTTGAGATGCGCACACACACACATACCTTAGAGACTAAACTCTCGAAAATGACTCTGGATGGATAATAACCATACGCAAACCAGAGTTTCTTTACGCGGTAGGTCCCAGTTATTAAAATATGTTCAAATTCCATCTTTTTAGGTCTTGTTGTACAAATCTATGAATTTGCATTTTTGGACTACAGGGGGACCAAGGCAAAAGTGAATTTTTCGGCAAAAAATTTTTTTTGAAAAGTGTTGACCGCGCCCTGAAAACACGTTTTATGCACGTTTCAGATGCTATAGCGTTGTGCATATGCACGAATCAAATATGCACCGGATCAAAAAGTCCGTCAAGCATCTCTATATAGTATTTGGGACAAGTGTGTGGGTGGGTGGGTAACGCATGTTATGTTCAAGACAGATTTTCTTCCAATTTCTGTAAACTCATGCCAGATATCTTCCGGAAACCTAAAATTCAACTTCTTAGCTGTCTTTCGAGCACATAACCATGAAAATGAGATAGCTTTTTAAAAAAGTTTTTAAGTCCCCCCAAATCAGAGATGGTGTATTTTTGCCTAGATATTGGGTAAATTTTCGTGTTGAAGCCCACTTTTCTGCAATTTTTGGCGAATTAATGTAGGATATCTTTGCGGAACCCTCAAGTACAACATCTTGGCGGTACTTCTTCGGCTGACATCACACCTTCAATTTTTCATTTTCGTTGTTCTTATTGCCTTATTGATTTGTCCTAGGCGGTGAAATGTCCTGCGGTGAAATGTCCTGCGGTGAAACGTCCCGCGGTGAAATGTCCTGCGGTGAAACGTCCCGCGGTGAAATGTCCCTGCGGTGAAATGTCCTGCGGTGAAATGTCCTAGGCGGTGAAATGTCCCTGCGGTGAAATGTCCTAGGCGGTGAAATGTCCCTGCGGTGAAATGTCCGCGGTGAAATGTCCGCGGTGAAATGTCCTGCGGTGAAACGTCCCGCGGTGAAATGTCCCGCGGTGAAATGTCCTGCGGTGAAACGTCCCGCGGGGAAATGTCCCTGCGGTGAAATGTCCTGCGGTGAAATGTCCCGCGGTGAAATGTCCCTGCGGTGAAATGTCCTGCGGTGAAATGTCCTAGGCGGTGAAATGTCACTGCGGTGAAATGTCCCTGCGGTGAAATGTCCCTGCGGTGAAATTCCTGCGGTGAAATGTCCCATCCCCGCAGGCCAGGAGAGTGGGTATGTCTGCCAAGCGAGTGATTAGGGTACCAGGGAAGCGGGTAAGAGTAGCTGAGAAGAGAATTTTTCAATTTTTTTTAAATCGAAGCTTGGAATCTCAGGAGTTGAATGGTCATCTCAGATTTTAGTTTTAAATTTTTTTGTTTCATTTTTGGGTTTTGGAGAGCAAATTGCTGTTTTTTTGTTGAGGAGTCAAATCTAGGAGCTAAGTGTGTGATGCAAGTTATAACACTGGACCTCAGCTTTTGTTTACAAGAAAGGATCGACAAAAATGACGACTTTAAACAGGGGATGTTTCAAAGAGTATGGAGATGGTCATTGAGAGGGAATTTGGATTTGAACCTTCTTTTGAATTTTTTTACCGAAGCAAGGGTGGTCCGCCAACAGGCGCTGACAGGCGCTGATTGACCGTGGTTTTCCAAACATTTAGAATCAATAATGTTGCACGTTTTAGTGCATTTTGTAGCTTCTGAATTTTTCTATGGAATACTAAACAAATTTGCGATAAATGATGAAACCAGAATAGGTTTAGGCTTGTATAAAGTAAGTATGTGAAATTTGAAAAGTTTTTGCGCAGATAGAAAAGTGATAGCTTTCAAAATTTTGAAATAAAACAGTTATTGCTTTTTAGTTCTTGAAAGCAGAGTCCATGCCGGTATTTTTGGTATACAATGTGCCTGAGAGCAGTATCAAGACAATATCGCATGACTTGAAAATCTGTGAGTACTAGTTAAATTTCGACCATGCAAAACTGATTACTTTTCGAACATCATTTCAGCCACTTTATCCATCCTTGAAGCAAAAACGATTGGCACCGTTGTGTTCAGCACATGATTTTCTACTCGATGTCGAAATGAGCGCACCCGGGGTTGCCTGTATCAAGAATTCAAAAAGATATTGAAAAAAACACTGCCGAAAATTTAAGACTTTATTATTTTGACTGTGATTTTCGTACACTTTTAAAACGAACATTGCTGCAAATTTTAGCTCAACGTATAGCCTGGTAATTTTGCTACAATATGCTGAAATAATTATAAAATTGAAGTTGTGTATGTAGAATGTTACGGCACATAGAATTCGAAGTTAAAGTAGTTGGAAGTTCGAAAATCCATACCTGGAGAAACAAGTAGTGACTCTACGAGTAAACATCACATATGCCTCATTTTGTTCTAAAGCTGAATTCCTTACGCTCATTTTGGTATAATATGAATGGGGATGTAATAGGACGATCAGGGCACACCACTTGAAAATCTGTGGGTATGCAGCTGGATTTTGACCATGCACAACTTCTTACCTCCCGCAGCGGTTTTCACCTACTTAGTGAGACATCTAAGCGTAACAAACCGGCGCCATCGTGTTCAGCGCATTTGGGGTTCTTCCCGTTGTCGAAATTGAGCGCACCATGGTTTCCCGTGTTGAACGTTCCTAGAGACTACATAACGTCCCAATATCAGCTGAAAAACTCGAAGAGAATGCATTTTGAAAAACCAAACCGAATTTGGAAAAAAAATATACACTATATCGGGGTCTACACTATATCGTGGGTAAACTATATCGGGGTTGGACTGTAACCCGAAATCGAAGTTTAACATTTGAAAAATAAACATAATCAGAAAGGCCGGTGGTCAAATGTTGCGGACCCGGGTCGGATCAACCGTCCGTTTCTAACGGGATTGGATCAATCGTCTCATGGGATCAATCGGCCAATGGGATCAATAGTCCGTGTACGGGTGTTGAACGACCTTCTGTGAACACACTGCGTCGAACGCCCCGGTTGCTAGGATATCATCGATGCTCTACAAGGGTACGCAATAAAAAGTCCTCGCGATAGGGTCCAAAGAATGACACTGCGGGAGGGTCGCTTGTGAGTCTCCCTGTAGAATTTTCAAGAGTAGACCAAGGTCATCACCCTTCTCTGCTATGTCAGGCTTAGACAACTTTTTACGAATGCGTTATTACGAATGCGACCCTACACAGGGGCCCAAAATTTGAATTTATAATCAGTTCAGCTTAAACAAAAGGCCAAGAATTTTTCAATGAACTTTTTTTTTAAATATTTTGAAAAAATCTGAACTATTTAGATACTATTTTGAACTATTCAGATAAACAAAAATTTCGAGCTTTTTTAACAGAAATAAATTGTCCTTTTGAAATTCTGCGTGCAAGTGATGGCTTATTCGAAAGCCTTTGGTATGAGGAATTTTTCGGTCAACAGCATTTCACAAAAAATTATAAAAAAATCACATCTGAAGCACAAAACAATCACTATCCAAAATCGACCGTTTTTCGAAATTTTTTATTGGCGCTAATTTCTACTAATTATTATGAATTTAAATTTTGGGACCCTGTACAGGGTGGCCAGATGTCCTGCTTTGGCAGGAATTTCCTGCTTTTTGGTTTTGAAATCTGCTTTCTGACAGTGAAAAAGCAGGAATTTTATGTTCATTCCTGCTTTTTGCAGATTTTTCGTTTCAAAATCCTGCTTTTCGACATCAAAAACCTGCTTTGAATATTTTGCATCTGGCCAACCTGACCCCGTGCCTACCGCAGGCAACGATAACGAAGGGGTGAAAAATCTCAACCGAAAATGAAACAAACATTTATTGACTCAAGCGAACAACACACGTAGTATAATATAACAGAGAAAATATTTTTTAGACAGCTTGCAACTCCTGTAACTGATTGACTATGTCCTGAGGAGAGAATGCAGACATCTTGCGGCGCACCACAGGCTTGTCGTTTACTTTGGCGGCATCCTGAGGATCGTACTTGCTAAATCAAAGCAATAAGCAAATTATTAGGAATAACTCTGCTTACTCTCCCTTTGTTCCATACAGTTTAACCAGGTATGATTTCAGACGTAGCAAAATAAAGCAAGCTTGGCTATTTCTCCTCAATTTAGAGATCCTTATTTGGTCTTCATGTTGCTGGTCTACAACCAAGAAAAAATTACAAAAAAACACTAGGCAAGCTCACCCAGCATATCTTCCTGAATCGGGTCCTCGATGTCCTCGTCCTGATCATCACTTTCGACTTCCGCAGGTTCACTAACTTGCTCCGGAGCAACAAGAATTCTCTCAAATCGACGCAAAATGTTCTGGCCAGTGATAGAAAGCACTACGTCCAATTCATAAAGGATAAAACTAGGTTCATCGAAAGTATGATAGGGCAAATGGGCTAGATTCTCGGCAACAAAAAGCAACTCATTTAGCTCGACGCCCTGAACATGAAAAAAATTTCAGTGTAAGTCAACTTAAGAAATTACATCATTGGAATTTTCGGAGAACAATTCCAGAAGAGATGAGACAAAAATGCGCCTCTGTCGACGGTTCGTCCTCATAGTGTTGTATATCCCACTTAATAATGCTTGCACATCTTTTGTTAGTGTTTTGCTGCTGACCTCAACTGACCCGTCCGTTTCTAACGGGATTGGATCAATCGTCTCATGGGATCAATCGGCCAATGGGATCAATAGTCCGTGTACGGGTGTTGAACGACCTTCTGTGAACACACTGCGTCGAACGCCCCGGTTGCTAGGATATCATCGATGCTCTACAAGGGTACGCAATAAAAAGTCCTCGCGATAGGGTCCAAAGAATGACACTGCGGGAGGGTCGCTTGTGAGTCTCCCTGTAGAATTTTCAAGAGTAGACCAAGGTCATCACCCTTCTCTGCTATGTCAGGCTTAGACAACTTTTTACGAATGCGTTATTACGAATGCGACCCTACACAGGGCCCAAAATTTGAATTTATAATCAGTTCAGCTTAAACAAAAGGCCAAGAATTTTTCAATGAACTTTTTTTTTAAATATTTTGAAAAAATCTGAACTATTTAGATACTATTTTGAACTATTCAGATAAACAAAAATTTCGAGCTTTTTTAACAGAAATAAATTGTCCTTTTGAAATTCTGCGGGCAAGTGATGGCTTATTCGAAAGCCTTTGGTATGAGGAATTTTTCGGTCAACAGCATTTCACAAAAAATTATAAAAAAATCACATCTGAAGCACAAAACAATCACTATCCAAAATCGACCGTTTTTCGAAATTTTTTATTTGGCGCTAATTTCTACTAATTATTATGAATTTAAATTTTGGGACCCTGTACAGGGTGGCCAGATGTCCTGCTTTGGCAGGAATTTCCTGCTTTTTGGTTTTGAAATCTGCTTTCTGACAGTGAAAAAGCAGGAATTTTATGTTCATTCCTGCTTTTTGCAGATTTTTCGTTTCAAAATCCTGCTTTTCGACATCAAAAACCTGCTTTGAATATTTTGCATCTGGCCAACCTGACCCCGTGCCTACCGCAGGCAACGATAACGAAGGGGTGAAAAATCTCAACCGAAAATGAAACAAACATTTATTGACTCAAGCGAACAACACACGTAGTATAATATAACAGAGAAATATTTTTTAGACAGCTTGCAACTCCTGTAACTGATTGACTATGTCCTGAGGAGAGAATGCAGACATCTTGCGGCGCACCACAGGCTTGTCGTTTACTTTGGCGGCATCCTGAGGATCGTACTTGCTAAATCAAAGCAATAAGCAAATTATTAGGAATAACTCCGCTTACTCTCCCTTTGTTCCATACAGTTTAACCAGGTATGATTTCAGACGTAGCAAAATAAAGCAAGCTTGGCTATTTCTCCTCAATTTAGAGATCCTTATTTGGTCTTCATGTTGCTGGTCTACAACCAAGAAAAAATTACAAAAAAACACTAGGCAAGCTCACCAGCATATCTTCCTGAATCGGGTCCTCGATGTCCTCGTCCTGATCATCACTTTCGACTTCCGCAGGTTCACTAACTTGCTCCGGAGCAACAAGAATTCTCTCAAATCGACGCAAAATGTTCTGGCCAGTGATAGAAAGCACTACGTCCAATTCATAAAGGATAAAACTAGGTTCATCGAAAGTATGATAGGGCAAATGGGCTAGATTCTCGGCAACAAAAAGCAACTCATTTAGCTCGACGCCCTGAACATGAAAAAAATTTCAGTGTAAGTCAACTTAAGAAATTACATCATTGGAATTTTCGGAGAACAATTCCAGAAGAGATGAGACAAAAATGCGCCTCTGTCGACGGTTCGTCCTCATAGTGTTGTATATCCCACTTAATAATGCTTGCACATCTTTTGTTAGTGTTTTGCTGCTGACCTCAACTAAATTTGAAATTTTGTGCAAATAACTTAGTAGGAAAAAACGGCTGTAAGTACTTTCCCGCGCCAAATTAATCTTTTACTTCGCCAAATCGTGAAAATTTGCTTGTCTCAAGTTTTCCGTCAATTTTTTATTTAAATTTCTCAAAAAATTTTAAACCAGCGGTAGCCCTAGATTTCAGCTTTTAACAAGCTATTTAATGAATTTATGAGGTTTTAAAAAATTGGAGGGAAAATTTTTTGAACAGACCAAGTTTTTTGAACAATGTGTTCCATACAATGACTTTTTCTCCTACATTCTATAATCTCAGAAAGTCAGGTATTAGCTTGATAGAGAGCTGAGATCTATGGTATAATGATGAATCAAACAATTTGAAAAATTTTCAGATAAAAAGGTACTTTTATGATTTGCCGGGATATACAGGGTGGTCCAATATCTTTATACGTTTGTTTTGGCTGTAAAACTTTTTATAGGCCGAATTTCGAAATTCTGTTTTCACAGATCGACTCAGAATTCAAAAGAAATTTTGGCGCTACCGGAGTATACACCCCCCCCCCCCAAATAAAATTATTTTTAAAGTGTTTCCAAACACCCTATATCGACCTAAAATTGCCTCAGAAGCTCGAAAAAGGCATTATTTTTGTGTTCTAGTGAATAAAAAATTGAGTTTTGGGACCACCCAAATATACCTATTGTAAAGAGAGCAGATATACATAAGCCCCAGGAAAAGAAGGAAGAGGTGGCGGCTTAGTGTAATGGTAGCACATCAGCCCGGCAAACTGAAAGCTGCAGGTTCGATTCCTGCCACCACCATTTTGCCTCTTCCTTCCTAAAATTTTCTCTATTTTGACCATTTTTGAAGGGATTTAGGGCCATATTAGGGTGGGAAAGGACCAAAAAAGAGCCAATTTAGTGTGAAAAGGAAGATGTTGAACATAGTTTTGTTGACTGGGGCTACCGCATAAATAAACTCTGGTATGCATACATTTTTCATGCATCCAGAGTCACTTTCGAGTGATTTGCGTCTAAGGTATGTGGGTGTGCGTATCTCAACCCCAAGCAACAAAGCCTCCTGCGCCCCTTTCGGGGCGCAGGGGGCTTGAGAGTTAGAGATGCGCGCACTCACTTACCTTAGACATAATTCCGAGCCAGACTCTTGAACAAAAATGCATTTAGAGACTATTTTTGCCCAGCTCCAGTGACCAAAACATGATAAAACAGGTAAAAAGTCAAAATTCAAAAGTGCCCAAAACTCAATTTTTTATTGACCAGAACTTAAAAATAATGTCTTTTTTGAACTCCTGAGGCGATTTTGAGTCGATGTAGGGTGTTTTAAAACACTTTTAAAAAAGTTGATTTGGGAGGGAGGGGGTATACTCCGGTAGGGTCGAAATTTTTAGTATATAATGTCAAAAACATGATTTTTGCTTGGTCCTCCTTGTAACTTTGGTCCCAGTCTGGGGATGGCCTCTAAATGAGCAAGCACCAAACCAAAGGGGTGACCAAGACAAAATCGTGTTTTTAACATTATACACTAAAAATTGCTTTTCAATTCTGAATAGATCTGTGAAAACAGAATTTCGAAATTCGGCCTATAAAAAATTTCACACCCAAAACAAAAGTCTCAAAAAATTAGACCACCCTGTATGTATAGTTTAGCGAAGTTTAACAATTTGAGCCGAAAAGAATATCATACGCATAGAACCATCAGACGAAAAACATCGAACACCACGAGTAAGACCGTTCTCTTTTGACTGGACCAGTTTTTGCAGACGATAAGCATTATGAATACCAGGAATCACCTTGCTCTAAAAAGAAAGCAATGTATTTATACATTAAAAACAAGTCGTACGGCGACGATCGCAGAATGTTTCATCTCTATACCACTGAACAGGCTGTCAATTTTAGCTCGGACACTTGGCAATGGATCCGTGGACATAGCAATAAGTATAGGAATGGCTGAAGCAGGATGAACAAGACCTTGTTCAAGAGTCCTCCAAATAACTTGAGCAGCTTCCATCCGAACAGTCTCATCTCTGTGGATATAACAGTTTAGAATCGCTCCCACGTAGACCTGAATAACAGAAGAGCAGAGGCCAGAAGAATTGAGATCCATCTGTTTGAGAGCTCCTCTTTGGTCCACCTCCTGATCACGAACTACAAAAATGCTGAGTAAGATCACTTAATAAAAACACACAAGACTCACTCATTTGATTTTCTTTTAATGACTTCTCTTCCTCGGCAACCAAAAAACAGATGAGATTCTTGAGCACTTGGATCTTCGATGACAGAAATTCCTCCTGTGGTGTGCTCAGCATTGTCAGGTAGATAAATCGAAGCTCAGGCTTTGTCAACAACTCAGCGCATCCAGCAGCAAGTTGACCTGAATGCGTACAATAGTTAACACAAGTTACGAAAAAAGAGCAAAATCACCTAGAGCAATCAATGCTAGTTGACCTATCTGATAGTTCGCATTTGAGGATTCTTTAAGCTTCATTTGCTTGCCTATAGCCTTTGGACTCTGATCAGACTGAATATTTGAAAAGAAAAGAAGCAGAGCGAAGACACGCTCACGAAAGACATGTACATTTTGCTCTTTTAACTCAGCATCACGTTTTATTTGACGAGGACTATCAAACTTGGCCACAATATCAGGATAATTGATGAGAAGTTCATCGAAGTCAAAATGGCGGCAAACGACTCCCAACGTGAAGATGCTGCTTAAACGAAGTATTTTACAATTGCTTCATGTGGGCAACAAAAACCTCATCACAAAAGATCTTTTGTCCTCCGGAACCACACTTGATGAATCTTCTTTCATCTGCTCTTTAATTTTGGACAAGAAATCTGAAAAACTAATTGAATTTTACGAGACTTTTTGAAAGGTCCTTACTCATATAAACCATGAACAGACTGCACATATCAGGTTTGATCTTCCCCGCTTGACCGAAAACACTCTTCAAGCAAGATACACTGGCTGCTATCATTTGTCTGTTTCCATTTCGAATCAAGCTGATAAGTCGCTCATTCAGTGCTTCCAGGAAACATTCTGACGGACGTTGAATTAAAGGAACTATCTTCTCGAGTATTGTAATCATCTAGAAATTTATTTATGAAAAAACAGTTTTCTTACAAAAAAATCTCACCTGCAGAAGAACATTCTGTTCCAAAGGTGTAACCGCTGTCATTGCAAGGTAAGGAAGAAAGAGTTCGGCATTATCCACTAGCAGTTCAGGTTTTACTCTCACGAATATTGAGAGGATTTCGAGTGCTGCCATCATCCGATCTTGATTTATATTGTCGACATCCAAGTGATAACTCTGGTCTTCAAAAGACCGCAACTGATCTAATTCTTCCCGCTTATCTATGAGCAAACATTACTAATAAAAAGTTGCATGAGACAAAAAAGACCTTCTGCGATTTTCAAATCCAGTGCAAGGACGCAGTCTACTATGGCTTCAGCCAACTTCTTCGCACCAAAGAAAACACCAGAATCCCTGGTGCATGGCTTTATAATTGTGGCGACCAATTTTCGAAGAGCTCCATAACCTTGTTCTTGGCACAAATGCTTGCTGTGTCTAGATAAGATTTGAAAAAAAATGTGCTCTCTTCCCCAAACATTGTAAGTGAGATAACTACTAATTACATTCCTAACCCTTTAATTATGATAAACTTTGCAAAGTCAGTCTTGAAGAGGTGAGCACGATACAAGCATCAGCAAATACAGTCGACTCTCGATTTAGTGTAACTCTCGATTTAGTGTAACTCAGGATTTAGTGTACATTTTTCTCGGTCCCGACCAGTGTTTGGAAAAGCCAAAGCCAAACGCAAAGCCAAAGCCAAAAGCCAAATTTGGCTTCGGCTTTTAGCCTTATTTAGGCCAAAATTTGAAGCCAAATTTGGCTTTTGGCTTTGCGTTTGGCTTTGGCTTTTCCAAACACTGGTCCGACAAAGAAAACAACTCTCGATTTAGTGTATTTCTTCTAATTTGATTGAAATTTATGTTTCTAAAATATACGTGTATTTGTTTTTTTATAGATAAATCATTGAGATTACTTAAACCGATTAAATATCTTGATATAGTGCGGTCGCTTAGCGAGTGTTGACTGTGAAACGAGAGTTGACTCTAGAGCAAGTGTTAATTGTATAGCAAAGTCGACTCAAGAGCAGAAGTTAACTGTATACCAAAACATTTGATAAATTCATCGAAATGAGAAATATGATAGTCGCAATATGTCGAAAGTACGCTTTCGGTCAAGAACAGATGAAAAGCGCACTATGTCGAGAGTCACACTATAGTGAGGGTATCGTTGCTTTATATTCATAGTAAACTAACCAAACATCGAACATGACGCACTATACCGAAATTCGCACTATAGTGAGAGTTGACTGTAGTACCTTATTATCGTTTGTTAATTAAACACTTTTTTGGCTAAAAATTTGGGTCATTATTAAGTCATCAAGGCAAGAGCTCTCGATTTAGTGTATATTATTGGCTGTTTCGTTCTGAAACCCTCGATTTAGTGTACCCTGAATTTAGTGTAACTCTTGATTTAGAGTACACTCTTTCCGGTCCCCAGGACTTACACTAAATCGAGAGTCGACTGTAATCAAATTTATAGTTAACACACCTGCCATGGAAACAACCTGCGATTAAAAAGTTCAAAGATTGTAGAGGATAATAATAAGTAATACCCTCTTCACCACTTCACTTTTGCTCGCTTTTGTGTGATTAGCTAAAGGAGAAAACCAGACATTCTTGAAAAAGCTCCAAACACAAGAGCGGACTGATTCCTCGTCATTGATTCTCTGCATTACACAAAACAGAATGTCTGACTCTTTGTCCAAGTTATCATGTAGTTCGAACAGCTCGCGGAGAATACGGATAACCTCTGAAAAGTTTTAATGCAGTTTTACTATTCTAGCGTTACGCCCAAAAAGAGCACAGTGGACCTGGGTCAAAATTTTCAGAATGTTTATTTAAAGAGTTAACGCCTGTGCGCTACACCTTCGAAAAGATGAGGACCAGTGAATTGTTAGGAAGTGTTCCATTTAACTATGGTTTTTCTCGAAAAATTCGAAACACTGTGAAGACCAAATAAAGTCTACTCTCGATATAACACCGGTGTGGCTAGATTTGAGTAATGAGATTTGAGATACATGAATTTATAATGCAATTTGAAAAATGAGATTCAGACTGCAAGAAATGCGCCCCAAGATTCACGCCGCATCTTCATGTAGTGAAATATTTGCGCCTCAGGGCATGCAATAGAACGTATGTGACTCGAAAATTGCGCCGCAGGTTCAGCAACTGTTAAATAAACGACTGTGAGATTTGAACTGCAATTTTGCGCACGAAGATTTGCTAGGCATTTTTTGTGTACTGAAAGATTTGTGACGAAAGATTGCAATGCAAGACTTGATTTTTCAAAAGCGGCGGTGTTATATCGAGAAGTGCGAACCTTACTGGCAAGAGTTTCAACTTTTTCAGAAACGACCGGTAAATAAAAATTATGTACGATAATTCTCCTAGAACTTTCGAATCAGGTTCGGTAAAAGATTTCGAAAATGGGGCTAAAACGTGTCGGACCCTATGCGGGACGAACTTGAGGGGTTTTATATCGAGAGTAGACTGTAAATGGCATTTTCAAATGGATTACGTTTTCTAACTCCGATGGCGCTGTCCTGAAACAAGAAAATAATAAGAATCAGCTTACTGGTGACTTACCTTGATCCTGTTCATAAAATTTATAGTACTGCTTATCAAATGCTTCCGGATTTTGCACTATATATCTACCGACCAATTCAAAAGCTTAATTGGCATAATTTTCACTATTATCACGGTAATTATGAATGTACCTGCGACAACGAATAGCCGGACTGCTGTCGATCAAACGCTCTTGAATCGATTTATTGACTTTTGGCTAAACACAGAAAATTTCATAAAGTAAAGAGATAATTTACATGAAAATTTCTCACTATGACGAAAATGAGACCTTCTGCTTCAATCAGCTTTGAAAGACTCTTTAAGGACTTTAGACGATCGGCCACTGGAACTTCGGCTTTAATCGACGCTAGAATTTCTTTGAGTTCTTTCCTGATATCTTCATCCAATTCCTGCTTGATATTTCTTTTGGCTTGACCTTGCTCACAAACTTTATCTAAAGATGTAAAGTGACACAGTTTCCAGTTATAATTGCAGATAAATCATCTAATTATGAAACAGAAATCAAAGTACTGTATTTCTCTAAATCTAAGTCCCAATGAGTGAGCGATTTTTCGACTGTTTAGGCGGGAACGGCTGTAGACATTTTTCTCGGCCGAACTTTCTTTTCTGTTGGTACATTTTGTAGCTGAGTTTCACGGCTACAAAATAAAATTTTTTTCCAGCCACACATCGCTGAAAAAAGGGGGCAGCGACGATTGCGCAAATCATATTGCGCATGTTCAAATTGCGCAAAAATCCTTGGCGTTATCCGGCAAATATGGCTAAAATGATTCACACACAAAATACTGATTTCCCCGCAGTAAATTTATTATTTCCCGCAGTAAATTGAATTTCAAAAAAATACTGATTTCCTGCAGTAAATTACTGATTTCCGCAGTAATTTTGTATTTCCTGCAGTAAATTTTGCGGGAATTTGAATTTTCAGGTCAGAAAATACCTTCACTGGTCAGAATCCCACCCCAGAGTGGCCAGAAGTCCTGAAAGTTGGTTTTTGGGGGTTTACTAAAGGGGGTAAACTTTTTGCGAAAAAATCGATTGAGCGGATCAGATTCGGGTCCGATGGGCTCATTGCTCAGGATTCCACCCTTAACCATTCTCAACTATCTTAAACCAACCTAAGCACTGATTTAGGGTAGTTAGATACTGGTCTGGAGCATTCGGGATGGTTAGGGTGGTTTAAGATGATTGAGAATGGTTAAGGGTGAAATCTCTGAGCAATTGAGCCCATCGGACCCGAAATCTGATCCGCTCAATCGATTTTTCGCAAAAAGTTTACCCCCCCCCTTTAGTAAACCCCCAAAAACAACTTTCAGGGACTTCTGGCCACTCTGGGTGGGATTCTGACCAGTTGAAGGTATTTTCTGACTTGAAAATTCAAATTCCGCAAAATTTACTGCAGAAATACAAAATTTACTGCGGAAATCAGTAATTACGGCCAGCGACAGATTGCGACATTTCAAATTGCGACAATTCAAATTGCGACAATTTGAATTGCGACAAATTCACATTGCGACAATTCAAATTGCGACAATTTCAAATTGCGGCAAAATCAAATTGCGACAAATCAAATTGCGACAATTCAAATTGCGACAAATCGAATTGCGACAATTCAAATTGCGACAAATCCAATTGTCGACTGGCCATGAATATAACTGGATGGTTATCTTTTGCAAGCTTACGAGTTTTCGTTGACTTAAAATGATTACAAACGCTACAGTTAATACTTTCTCTCGTCTTAAGGGTCGGAAGTGTCTTGAGTTAATCATGATGAAGTCACTTACTGACTTTCTTTCAGATCAGAAATAGATGTCTTTCCGATGTTCCTTGATGTTCGGTGGTGAGGATAAGATTGTTCTCGACTATACTATCTCGAGTCTTCCGCAAATTTTTTTGAATTTGCAGCCTGACGGGAATAAATTTTGACTGAGGCTCAACTTCTCATCAAAAAACCTAAAGTGACGTATTTTTGTAATAGCGTGGCCCTGTAATAGCGCCATACTCGACTTCAAGGAAACTAAACGAACTGACCAAACTTAAACTGATTTAACTGTTCACTTCTAACTTTTGGAAATCCTTCTATGTAAGACACACTCTATAGCCAAAATAAGTTTTCCATCCTATTTTATTCACGACAATCACTACAACAATATAACAAGCACACGGTATTCAACAACAATATTTAATGCCCCTGATACCTTTTCTAGATGGGGGCAATCGAGACGAGAACTCCATTCGTGATCCATCTGCTCTGCGAGTGTAGTTCGCCGTCAGCTGCTTTATTTGACTCCTGAAAACATCGCCTTCTGTATTGATTCCACCGTACACGCTGCATTGGATTACGAGCCCGACTGAAAGTAAACCGAAACATAATTCAGCAGCTGAAAGTTTACAGCTCAAGTTTGAAATTACAATTTCGCGAACCTGAATCAAAATGCAGAAACACTTTTCCATCCTTGGTGCGTTTAAGCTTTCCGACCAATTTTTGCTGTTTCTCCCTCTGTTGACAGCACCAACATCCTTGTTTCGAGACGTGTGAGACGCGATCTTAGAGGTTCCCTTGATGGCATCGTCCGAAGTGTTTCTCCAGCTAGATCTGCAACGATTCATCCACAATGCTTCTGGCCGGAGTGTCGCGGATTCTCTCGGCTAATGATATCGCAGTAGAATTCGTTCTGGGCCTGACAAATAAATTTGATTCTTCTCATAATTTACAAGGGACCTGGCA